>ML682066.1:4086055-4118059 GCA_007922195.1 Podocnemis expansa
TACCCCCCTTAATTTCAAGGCCTGGGGGGAATACCAGGTGAGCATGGGATGACAGACAGCGAGTGGGTACAAGCCAGAGTGGTTCTCGACAGGGACTTCCCTAACACCCCTCCTATACCCCCCTGAATTTCCCAACTTCCCCACCCACCCCCAGTTGTCAGCTAGTAACACTACTATACCAATTTAGTGAGCACCCCCCCATACTCCTCAAACCTTCCCCCCCCAATTTCAAGTCCTGGGGAGAAAACTTGATGTGCATGGGATGACCAGACAGTGAGTGGCTACAAGCCAGAGTGGTTCTAGACAGGGGTTTCACAAACACCCTTCCTACACCCCCCCACTTGTCGGCTAGTAACACCATTATACCAGTTTAGTGAGCATCTCCAGTACCCCCCCAACCTTCCCCTATACCCCCCTTAATTTCAAGGCCTGGGGAGTATACTGGGTGTGCATGGGATGACCAGACAGTGAGTGGATACAAGTGGGAGTGGTTCTATATAAAGCTCCTAAGGGGAACAGCTGGTCGCTTCTGCAGGCCATTTAAATGGAAAGTTTCAGTGTAATATTGCCCAGCCATAATCACCTTAAAACCCAAGAGGAGGTGCTTTGCATTCCCATACCCCCTGCTAAGGGGGTTGTAGGCAGTGAAATAGAGTCACCAACTGAGCAAGTTGCAAAGCAATAGCTGGGTTAGTCTAATTCAGCAACTAACTTTCATTTATTGCATGACCTTTCCTGGGAGAAAAATGCCACTTCATCAGCCACTTTGAAGATTTTCTCACACAAAACTGACTGAGGAGCAGCTCAGCTGCACTGTGCTGGTCACTGACAGGGAAACAACTGCTCTTGCATGAAGTAGAAGTGTTGACTATGTAGATCTGATCTCAAAGTATTTCAACACTATGAACAGTTCGGCACGTGCATAGCTTTATTCACATATGCTACCCCATGGGATTCAGAGTGACTAGAGCTAAAGATACCTAAATGTCTGCAGGCCTCAGAGCACTCAACAGTATTGAACATTTGCATCAGAAGTGGTGTCCCCAGGTCACACAGCTTCAATCCCATTTTTCTTAAGGTTCCAAAGGGCAGAGACATTGCTGCTCTGAAAAAACCAGAGCACCCTGGACAGGCCTGATCCAGCTCCTGCCATTGCCAGCCAGCAGCAAACAGCCTAGGCAGGCCCAGTGCGGCTCCAGCTGCTGCCAACAAGTGGCAGACGGGCCTGGATCCAGCTCCTGCTGCTGCCTGCTGGCCAGTGGCAAACAGCCCTGGCACAGATCCGGCTTCTGCCATTGCTGGCCAGAAACAGGGGGGCTGCAGCCCCTTGGGCAGGGGTTAAAGTAAGCCAGAACGTGGCGGAACGCTGTTCCGGGGCCCACTGTTTTTAGGGGCTTAGTGTTCCAGGGCCCCTAAAAATAGAAAATGGAGCCAGAACGGTGTGTTCTGGGGCCCCGGAACAGAGCATTCCGGTTCCATTTTCTATTTTTAGGGGCCCTCCCAAATATGGAGCCCCTAAAAATAGCAGGTCCCAGAACAGCGTTCTGGCTGGTAAGGAGCTGGGAGATTTTAAATCTCCCTCCTAAGCTGGCTCTCAGTGAGCATGCTCAGAACCTCTGAGCATGCTCAGTGAGAGCCAGCTCAGGGCCAGAGCTATGGCTGCTCTGTCCTGCAGCCAGGTAGAAAGGCCCTCGGGGGCGGGTTCGGAGGCAGGCATGCCAGCCCGGTGGGGAAGGGGCACAGGGAAGGGGGTTGACCCATGGCAGCAGGGAAAGAGGGCGATGTAAAAGGTGGGGGGTTGGGGGCAGTAGCTGGGGTTTGGGGAAGCTGTTTGGGGGGCAAGAGCTGGGGTGGAGGGCTGGCATGTGGGGGCAGGAGCTGGGGTGCTGGACTGGCATGTGGGGGGCAGGAGCTGGGGGGCAGGCTAGGCAGCTGGCACTTGGGGCAGGGGCTGGAGGGGGGGGCTGGCGGGGGGCGGCCATTGGGGGGGCCAGGAACTGGGGTGCAGGGAGGGTCTGGATGTGCAGGAGGGGTCCCACCTGTGCAGGATGGGGGCCCGCCCAATTTGGAGGGTTCTGGGGCCTGCCAAATTGAATTTTAACCCCCGCCCTTGGGCCCTGTCGCAGTGACGCCCCAGCCAAAGGGGTAGCTGTGTTAGTCTAGTTCAGCAAAACAAGCAAGAAGTCCTGTGGCACTTAAATGACTAACAAATTTATTTATCACATGAGCTTTCATGGGAGAAGAATCCCACTTTGTCAGGTTTTTAAGATGAGGGAACTTACAAAACCTCTGACAAAGTGGGATTTCCTCCCACGAAAGCTCATGTGATAAATAAATTTGTTATTTTTTCTTAAAGCCATCTCCTGCGGCATGTGATTGTGAGATGCTCAGCTTTCATTTGGAGGGGGAAGCAACTCATGAAAAAAATGTGACTCAATCATCACCTAAAGGTGCATGAACCAAAAAGCAAATTTTAAAAGCTCTCTTTAAAAATAAAAAGTCAGTTTTTAAGATAACTTTATGGGTTTTTGGTGGTCAGCAAAAATGAGAAAGTCCAGGACATCACATGTAACCAAAAAGAGTTACAAGAGTTAGAATTTAACATTAGGACTAACACACCTAATCTACACAGTGTGCCGTAAGAGTTTAAATTGTTTTTAACAATCAATATTTTTTTTTGGCTCCGGTAGAAGATGGAAAGTCCAAAAGCCTAGTGCTCTGTAGCACTAGGGCAGGGGTCTGCAGCCTACAGTTCTGGAGGCACATGTGGCTCTTTGCAGGGGCGTCACTGGCACTGGGCACTCTGGGGCACATGCCCCGAACCCCAGTGCCAGTGCCCCATCGGGCGGGAGATCCGGGGCCCAGCCGCCGGCAGCCGCAGCGGACCCGTCCCTGGCCAGGAATGTGGGGCCTAGCTGCCTGAGGTGGCACCTGGCCCTGTGCCTGGCCAGGGGGCGTGGCCTGCAGGCTGTGGGTGGGGCTGTGGGGTGTGGGCGGGGCCTGGGCCCATGCCCCGGGTCCCTCCCCCAGTCAGCGACGCCCCTGGCTCTTTGACTGCCCCCTTATGGCTCCAGATCAAGGCCCCTTCCTGCCACCAGAGGACCATGCGGGTGGCCTGCACCAACGTGTGGGCTCCCCCTGTCACCAGGGAACCCTGCAGAGGGCCCACTCTGGTTCCAGGCTCCCTCCCCCCGGCCAGGTTATCCTGCAGCAGGCACCATGGCCTAGTCCCCAGCTCCCCCTTCTCCCCAGGAGGCTACACCCATTACAGCTCTCAAAACACTTGGTCACTGAAGCAATTTTTAAAAAAAGGCTCTTCCTATCTTCCGGGTTGGCAGCCCCCGCACTAGGGTTAGGCATTTGTTCTGTCCTAACTTGAACAAGAGCTAACAACTGAATCAGCAACACTATTAATTCTAACACCTGGAATCTCCCTAGAGGTTTCCTGTTTAAGTGCTTACCCTGCCTGACCCACATTTAAATAAATTAAATCAATATTAATTACCTGGGCAGCAGACTCTGCTGTGTTGGGACGCTGCACCTTGTCATATGTAGACTACAGGCAGATCTGTGCAAACTAATTTTGTCTTGGTTGCTTGTTCCAGTTAGCCATTAGCCTACCTTTCATGAGACTTGAAAAACCTTTTCTGGTGCAAAGTCTGATAGAGATAGGCTTACCAGCTGTCAGGCAAAAGGAGGACATGTCCTCCTTTTTACCTTCACATCCTCCATCTGGCAGGCATTTTAAAATACATGATTTTGTCTGGCTTTTTACTTACAGGAGTTAAAGTATGCTGGAATGCCACAGAATACCTTTTTTTTTAGGGGAAAGCATTCCAGGGTCCCCTAAAAACAGAAGAATATTACATTAACACTATATTTTCTCCATGTGGCCTCCAGTGTCCTCCTTTTCATACTTCCCTGTCTTCCTTTCCGTGCTTTGGTATCTGGTAACTCTAGAGAGAGAAGACTAATATATCCTTCTAGGGCAGCTCCTGCTGGAAATCCAAACTGAAACCTCCTACTGAGCCCCCATTTATGTGCATGCTGAACTTTATATACCTGGATTGTCTTACTGACGTCAGTTTTCTCGGAAGTTAGTGGGACTACTCGGGGCATAAAGTTGAACAAATGGTATTGATTCACAACTGGGCAAAATTGGGATGATGACTGTTTTTAAGTGAATGCTTTATATGTACATTTTGTTTAGGGCAAGACTTTAAAAAAGCTATTAACTAGCTGTGCTTGAATTGCATTTATTCTAAGACTACCATTTCTAGAATACGAAAAAGACACAAAAATACCTATAGGGCTCTAAGAAATACAGACATTGTGCTTCACTGTAGATTTGCCTTAGTCCTAATAATATAGATGATTAGTAAAAGCGATGGATGTTAAATGCTGTCCTGTATCAGCTCTTAGTCCAGCAATTGCCACCATTTTGTACTGTAGGTCTGAAACAGAACTAGGAATTCATCTCACATCTGCTTGAAGTCTTATATATTGACACACAATTAGAAATAGTTAATTTCACTTTTAAAAGTATACCAATCTTTAGGATCATTGTGCTCATGGTTTGCTATGATTAGTGCATTTTGGAGCATATAAAGCTTAAGATTCCGCTTTTTTGAAACAGTAATTTTTAAGGCAAATGTAATGGTTATCATGGGACAAGGAAAAAAAGCCTGGTATCTGGCAGCCTGGATCATCATGGGACAAGGAAAAAACCTTTATTTGGCAGTCTTCAATCTGTGCTTACTTTATGACTAAATGCCTTCCTGAGAGTACCATAACTAGATAATGGCAGCTGTTTCCTAATAATACTTCACCACTACCCCCTCCCTCTGGCAGGCTTGAGAAGGTTTAACTTCAAACACCAGCTTTCAAACATTTCCAAGGCAGCAGGACTCTGTTGTTTGTTTGGGTTTCTTTTCTTTTTTTTTTTTTTTTTTGAGGAGCAAGGGTTCTGTAAGATCTGAAGTGGCCCAGTGGAAAGACTCCTGCTGACTTCAGTTGGGGCTGGACTGGGCTTTTCTTTGTATAGCACATTGCGTAAGAGGAAGCTACCCTGTGATGCAGTTTAAAAGCTGGGAAGCTTTCAGAGTTTTTCAGGGAAGAACTTTCTTCCCCAGACTTCCTGAGGTGTACTGGGGAGACCAGGTCCAGTCCTGGAGTTCCAAATCTAATCTACGTTGTCAGCCAAACTGGCCCCAAGACAAACGCAAGCAGCTTTCTGTTAATCACCTGCCCCTTGATGCTGGGCATAGCAGAGGACTGAAGCAGTGATATTTATTATGTGACATGAATGATCAATAATATGGTGCTTTTCTCATTAACCCAAGGACAGCTTGTATTTATGAGTTACATTGCTTTATATATGTATTACATAACCGTAACAGCACAGAAACCAGAGCTGCTGTTTGTTCTGCCCTGAAGACCTAACCCCTATCTTCCAGTATGGAAGATGATCCTTTTAAACCTCTTCAGTCACGTCCTTACACAGCAGTAACAGTTGTTACATATAAATAAGGTAGTGTTACACATTATAAACCCCGATGTCACATTCACAACCTGCTCCTCAAAATGAACACACCCTAAATCTTTTTCTTCTTCCCTTCATGCTTTCTTCTTTTACTCCACTTTCAGGTCTTTCCTTTTTGGGAATCTGCATCCCTTTGGCTTTTGATTAATCAAATAACAGTGTATTTTACCTAAAAATTAGATTTTAAAAATTAGGTAAAATTTTCACAGGCACCTAAGTGATTTAGAAACCTATCTCATGAGGACTTAGTAAGGTATTTTGGTAAGGTTTGTTGAGGCTTGTAAGGTCGCTCTTCTAAGGATACACCTACACTGCAATGAAGCACCCGTGGCTGGCCTATATCAGCTGAATTGGAGTCCAGGAGATTGACTCACAAGGCTAGAAAATTGTGATGCAGACCTTTGGCTGGGAGCCTTAGTTCTTGCACCCTGCAAGGGGGCAAGGGTGCAGAGCCCAGGCTGCAACCCAAGCCAAAACATCTACACTACAGTTTTACAGCCCGATAGCCCAAACCCTACGAATCCAAGTAAGTTTACTTAGGCTAGCCATGTCGTGCTGGATTTTCACAGGGGATACAGGGGCTGAAGTTCTGGGCACTGGCTGAAAGGTGAGCTCTAGGCTCCAGCTCCTAAAACACTTACAATAATTCAGTGCACTCCACCCCTTCAGCTCTCAGTGCTCCTGCCCTTCTAGAGCTGAGGAGAGGGGGCAAAGCAGGGCCCTGGAGCCAGAGGCCAGGCTCTGCATTCCCTCCCTGCCCCTGAGCTGGCTGGTCCTCTCTGGCCCAGCACAGCTCTGCAGGGCCCATGACCCTGGGGGCTATTGTGCTGCATGCCAGCCAGGCTGGACACCAGGCACACTGGCTGGGTCAGGAGCACTCTCTGGCCATGTTCCCAGGCCTCCCCCCCTCCCCCAGCATGGATCCGACCCCTGCAGTGGGACCTCAGGTGGGGGGGGAGGCGCAGTGGGGCAGCTTGGTGCCCTCAGGCTGGTTAATCCGGCCCTGCTGCAGCCATGGGTGTTTAACTGCAGTGTAGACATACCTTAAATCAGTTTTGAAAACAGGATGCAGGTTCCTAGGAAATTTAAACACTTTTTAAAAAATGTACCCCTGATCTCAATAGTAAGACGTAACAGCAATTTGAAAAGTAAAACAGTAGAAATTGTGACAAGATCTCCAGTGAAAGGGAAAAAGGAGATTGCTTGTGATTTTAAAGCACATTTAAAACTGAGCAGGTAATAAAAAGGGTTAACTGGCATTCAGTTGTTATGACCTAGAATATGTTAAGAAAATGTCTATGACTTTTTTTAAGGAAGAGGAATCACAAAAGAATTAGAACATTAAACGCTTTTTTGTATGTGAACTATTTGGCAGCGTATGCCACTAGTGCTATTCTCTGCTATTTTTGTTGACATCTAAAAAAATATACTATAATGAAAGCTTCTAGGTCTTGAAATTAAATGCATAGATTCTGTTTCCTTCCTGGGATATTTTCAGCATGATTTTTGTAACTCATCTCTAAATGATAAAGAATCATTTATATCTCATTTGTGCTCCAGCAACAAATAAATGTCTGTATTGGCAATGACTTGTCCCAGATTATCAGCATCTCTCTAAGTGCATTCATATATGACTTGCCAACTTTAGAAGGCAGAGAACTGCAGTAAGAAAACATTCTGAATGAGACTGCTCTGATTTCTAAAAGGCAGTATTAGCTCTGCAGCTTTCCAAAGATGTTTTAACTTTTCCTTCTCAATCACGTTCAGCTTTCTAGGTGTGATTTCTTCCTCTTTTTTTCCTCACAGTGAAACTTGGAAACATGAAGGGAATTACTTGGAAACTCAGGAAGAATTTTAAAAAACAAACTAGCCCTCAGGAAAGCAAAGAACTGGTCTACTGATGTAGACGTTTATATAAAATAGAAACTCTAGCAAGAGTAAATTTGTAGTGGGATTTGCAAAAGCAGTGAATGTTGGCCTGACTCTGGTCCACTGATCTCAATTGTCAGCGATTTCAATAGGAAGAGTCCCAGCATCAGTGACCACTTCTGAAAATCCCAATCATAGTGCTGGATGAGCAAATTCTTTTAAAGTCAAGTTTCTCCAGTAGATAGTCACAATGGTGCATTTCCACAGAGAGTTTTGTCTTTAAAGTTCTTCAGAGACTAACTAATCGTCATAATGCCCTGAAAGGTAGGCAGAATTAGTATTAATGTCCCCTTTTTACAAATCAGCAAATTGAGAAAGAGAGGTGAGATGACTTGGTCAACAGCAAGGGTGACTAGATAGCAAGTGTGAAAAATCAGGATGATGGAGGGAGTGTAGTGGGGCTAACAGGGTCCTATAGAAGGCAAAGCCCCTAGCATTGTGACATCCGGTCACCCCACAACATCACCCAGTGAATCAGTGGCTGTGGTAGTACTACATCTGAGCATTCCTGTTTCTGCTATTACAACAGAATCTAATCATAATAGCAATTTAGGTCTTGTATAAGAAGTATTTTAGCATTATATCTGAAAACTGATAAGAAAATAGCTTATTTTGAGCAAGTTTGCACAGCAGCTAGCACAATGGGTTCCCAACCTTGTTGCTGTCTAGGCACTGCCACAGGATTGTTGTTCAATATATTGTAAGTAAAATGTACAGGGTTTATGTCACAGAGGACAATGATAATGGTGCTTTTATGCCCTTGAAATCCTCAGTTTTGAAAGCCCAAATTTGGCTTATTTCAGCTCTGTGAAACTTTAAAACAAGCCTCAACCAGAAATCTTTGCAATTGGTCAGTGTAATGTGCAGAAAAAAAAACAAAAACCAAGTTCTATTAAAAAGCAGTGTATTTAAAAAAAAAAGATGCATTATTCTGGTATGTACATTTCAACAGAAATAGTACAGTATCTCTTAGAAATGCCCAGGCCTGCACTTTGTGATAGTAAAGCAGACTATTGTGTCCTTGCTGCTGTGGAAATGTAGTTTCAAGACATGTCGTATTCAGCAGCAAAGGAATCATAGCACAACCACTCTATACATCATAGCCATAGTCTTTAGTGCTAAACTTGTGTGTCATTCCAGGGCAGCAACAAAGACAACATATACTGGACAAGGAGAACAGATCCCACTTTTCCCTCTGGAATGCATCTGGAAGGATACATTTAAAGTCTTTCTCTTTAGTCTTTTTCAGCCCCATTTTAGGTATAAATGTGCTACTTATCAGTACCAGTCTGGTGTTTTCTTGGCTTGAATTTTCTGGCTTCTTAGTCCTCTCTCTGGGTGATCCACCTGTTGTATTGTTTGCAGCATTCTTTCCAAAACTAATCCTCTAAGAAAGCAAATAAGGAATAGTACAATGTCCAGGTCAACCCATTTAGGAAGGGTGCAATTAGCTCTAGTTAAACAGTAAAATTACTCTGCTAGATTTTTAAATCACCATGGTGAAAAACAGTTTTGCCATTTCATTGTCACTATTTTAAACACTGTTTCAGCATTTGTGCTCCTTTTGCTGCTGCTCTTTGTTAGCAGTAGCTTGCATACAGCTGCTGCAACAAAAGGGCCAATTACACTGCAAGTCTAATTATGCCAGTGCACAGTTATCCATCATAGATAGGCGGTGCGCTGGCAAAGTTGTTTGTTGTGCACTGTGGAGAGGACAATGCAGTTATAGAACTGTATTAGGGAATCACACCATGATTGTAGAGCAGTGTTTCCCAACCAGTGTGCCATCACGTCTGAGCAGGTGTGCCACAAGATTTTTTGAAAAACTGCTCAAAGAGCTCTGGATTGGCTCATTGGCTCATGAATATTCATAAGTTCATTTGGAAACTGTATGGTGGTGTGCCTCAAATTAATTAAAGGTAGCAAGGTACGCCATGGCAGAGAAGATGTTGGGAACCATTGCTCTAGACAAGCCTCTGTACACTAACTCCACAACCATGTTTATGAAACCCACAATTATGCAAGGTTTTTTTCTATTAGAGTGCCAACAGAATTTGATGCAGGGGAGTCTTTTAAAATGGTCTCTGTAATAAAGCAGTGGAGCCTAGTTTTGGTTTTAAAAACCAAAACAAACCTCCTCATAGTAGTTCTCAACCAGGGGTACGCGTACCCCTCAGGGTGTGCAAAGGTCTTTCAGAGGGGACGTCAACGCATCGAGATATTTGCCTAGTTTTGCAACAGGCTATATGAAAAGCACTAGTGAAGTCCGTACATAATAAAATTTCATACAGCTGTGCTGTACACTGAAATGTTAGTGCAATATTTACATTTTGGTTGCTTTATTTTATTATTATATGGTCAAAATGGGACAGTAAGCAATTTTTCAGTAATAGTGTACTGTGAGACTTTTATATTTTTATGTCTGATTTTATATGCAAGTAGTTTTTAAGGGACATGACACCTAAGGGAACCACAAGCCAAGTCAAACAAGGAGTCTGGTGGCACTTTTAAAGCCTAACAAATGTATTTATCACATGAGCTTTAGTCTGATGAGGTGGGTTGTGTCTCTCACACAAAAGCTCATGTGATAAATACATTTATTAGGCTTTAAAAGTGTCATCAGAATCCTTGTTTCTTTTGATGAACTAGACTACCATGGCTACCTCTTTGGAACAAGCCAAATCAGACTCCAGAAAGGGTACAGTAGTCTGAAAAGTTTGAGAGCTACTGTTTAGGGGGACAACATTTTATTATTTTGCTGTCAAGAACCTTGCATAAATGTATTTTTTTTTTTGTTAATATAATTGTGGTGAATGTGTCCTAATTCACATTACTCTTGTGACCAATCAAGCCATTGCAAGGGGCTCTATTTTGCACTTTTTATACCCAGAAGACAACTCTTCTTGTTTTGTATGGTGCTGAGTGAGCTCTCCATATTGAACAAATCATATTTAATTGTAATGCAAATAACACACACTTGCAGATAATTGGCAGTACAGTTGTTTCCATACGTTGGTCTTCTGACAGAGATCACTGCTGCAGAGGCTCAGTACATTTATGCCATAGGTGTGCTGGCATACAAACCGCCTCTGTGCATTAAATCTCTGTAAAGTTTTGATTCCTCCACATTTTGTACACAGTCTGAAGGAAAATGAAACTCAGCATTATAAGCAATGGGGCAGATCCTTGGCAAGCATAAACAGGTGTAGCTCCACTGCAGTCAAAAGAGTGATGCCAATTTACACAAAGTAAGGATGTGGTTCAGTGCTGTAAAATCGGGAGCTTATCTACAATGTTTATTACACTGGTAATTAATATTGTAAAATGGTAATAAAAAACACTGATGTATATACACTTAAAAACTTACTGTGCTTTTATCTTTGGCAAGCATATCACAATAATGAATTAAAAACTAGATAACTTATAGGTCTCAAAATGTAATTATAAATGGGGAATCATCATCAAATAGCATGTTTCCAGGGAGCGGTTCTTGGTCCTCTGCTATTTAACATTTTTCTACCAGTGATCCAGAAGAAAACATAAAACAATGACTGATAAAGTTTGCTGATAACAAAAAATTGGAGGAGCACTAAATAATGAAAAGGACAGGAAGGCCGTGATTCAGAGTGATGTGGGTTACATGGTAAACTGGGCACAAACAAACACTATGCATACGATACAGCTAAATGTAAAGATATATATATCTAGGACCAAGAAATGTACATCATATACAGCAGGGGTCTCAAACTCAAATCACTGTGAGGGCCGCATGAGGACTAGAACATTAGCCCAAGGGCCACACCACTGAAACTTCTTCACACAACAATATTGCAAATGTCAGTAACAATAGTGGTGTTGCAGGCCACAGAAAATAGCTTTAGGGGTTGCATGCGGCCCGCGGGCCACCTGTTTGAGACTCCTGATATACAAGATGGGGAACTCTATCCTAGCAACGTGACTGAAAAAGATTTGGGATGGATAACCAGCTGAACAGGAGCTCCCAGTATGTCGCTAAGGCCAAACGAGCTAATGCAATCATTTGATGCATAAACACAGGAAGCTCAAGTAAGAGCTCAGAGGTTATTTTACTCCTGTGTTTGACACTGGTGTGACCACTCCCGGAATACTCCGTCCAGTTGTGGTGCCCACAGTTCAAGAAGGATGTTGATAAATTGGCAAGGGTTCAGAGAAGAGGCACAAGAATGATTAAAGGATTAGAAAATGTGCCTTATAATGATGGACTCAAGGAGCTCATTCTATTTAGCTTAACAAAGAAGGGTAAGGTTGATTACATATAGGAGTATCTCCATAGGGAACGCATATTTAATA
This sequence comes from Podocnemis expansa, assembly GCA_007922195.1. NCBI lineage: Eukaryota > Metazoa > Chordata > Testudines > Podocnemididae > Podocnemis > Podocnemis expansa. The sequence goes on from ML682066.1 coordinate 4,097,856, forward strand.
ATGAGCTCTTCAAGCAGCTACAGGTATAATTGATCCAGTGACTGGAAGTTGAAGCTAGATAAATCAGCCTGGAAATAAGTTGTACATTTTTGACATGAGGGTAATTAACTGTGGAAAACAATTACCAAGGGTCAGGTGGATGCTCCATTAGTGACTGCTTCTGACCATGGAATCTGTGAATAACAGATGAAGAAAAAAAACTCAAGACTAATAAAAGTGATCAGCTTTAGATATTCAAGATGCTGTTGTTTTCTCAAACATCTGTTTTAGCCTTCTTTGTTTGCTTGAAACCTATTTCACCACTCTCAGCATTTATGAAATTATTTTGTTACACTGTGTGCCATTCTCTTATAGAGCTACCAGGCTGAGTGACAAAAAGATGCAACAGGGACAGCAGGAATGTTTGCTGCTCAGAACCTTCTTGTAAGAAGGAGCCAAGGGCACAGGGATGTTTGGGTCAGTTTCCTAAAGGAAGCTGAAATCACCTAACTTCCCACTGTTTTCTAGCTTAGGATTTCATGTTCCAACTGTTCTAACTTAGCCACAGTTTATGGGAGAAATAAGAAGAATTTTAAATTAATGAAACAGTGTCCCCTCACCTGTTTTATATTGATGGTGCATTGTGTTTCAACAATACTATTATTATTTTTTTCTTTATTCCTTTTTTTATGATCAAAGCATATATTTTTATATGCATGTATTTTAAGGGGGTGCTCTTTTATCATGGTTTTAGATACTATTTTCCAGGCGTGGCCAAACTGTGGCTCAGGAGCCACATGTGACTCTTGAATGAAAATTATGGCTCCTGGAAGAACATCAGCAAATCAGTTTAGGAAAGTAGCTCCAGCCTAGGAGTTTAGGAGGGGGTCAGGATGGTGGGGAAAAGAGCAGCATGGTCAAGGATGGCGGAGAAAAGACCAGCATGGTCGGGATTTTAAAAAAACTCGCCACTGGCCTGCAGCCTTCTACATCGAGCAGCAGCTAAGTATAGGCCTAATTTTCATGGTAACCCTAAGTAATTATTAGAATTTGACATTAGTAGGATCAATATTTGTCCTCTTTTTACAATAAAATTAAAGTGGGCAATGAATTTTAAATGTAGTAATTTTGGAGTAGGTAGAAGTATGTGGCTATATGCCTCAGTGTGGCTCTCAGAGGTTTAATAATCAACTTGTGTGGCTCTTGAGTTCCTTAAGCTTGGCCACCCCTGCTATATTCATTTGAATTTGGATGTACTGTGGGGAAATGCCATAGAAATATCATTAATTATTCTTAAAATTGTTGAAACTGGTTGCCCAGGAAGAATGGCCCAAGCGTTTTACACTAGATTAAGCCATGGGAGATGCAGGTTGAAGTCTCTGCTCTGCCACAGACTTCCTGTGTGACCTTGGCAAAGTCAGTTAGCTTTGTTATGGCTCAAAATAATAGTATTTCCCTATCTCACAGGAGTGTTGTGAGGTGCTGAGACACTGCAGTAACTTCAGCTGAATAGCTGAAATAGTATAGATTCCTTTGTGTGCCTACAAAGTAAAAAAAAAAATTGTTTAGCTTTAGTTAGTGCAGTATGTGAGTATGTGACACTACTAAGAAATGATGCAGAATGGAGGCAGAGTTGCAGGAAAGAGATCATTTATAGAGCTTGCACAGAAACCAGCATAATATTCTAAGAGTCCTGTATTTGGTAGAAGTTTGGCCCTGCTTGCCCATGTGAGCTCCTTGTGCACCAAATTAGATTCCTCCTGGAACCTGACTTGCTCCATTTCCTCTTATCATGCTGCAATCACATGGGTGTGTCTCATGCAGTGGGAATAGGTTCAAATACCATAGTGTAACTCAGAATATCATAAGGACCCATGGAAAGTAAAACTGATGCTCTCACTCGCAAGCTGTTTTATTCTATACACTCGCACTGGATTATGGTGAGTGATATGGTAGATATGTTAACTTGTTCTTAAAAATGGAAGCACTGTGGTTTTATTTTTCATAATTGTTCCTTTCTGATAGTACTTTGACTGCTTTATGGCTAGTGATACAAAGGTTTCATTCATCAGATCTGGTTTCTGTGGAAATCTCACTGTAAAAAGGTACATATGTAAAGGAAAGAACATATTAAAGTGTATGCATAGCCCTTCATATAAAAAAATAGATGACCGGATCTCTTTGCTTTACATTCATTATTGATTAATATAAGCAAACACTGATTTAAGTTGAGTAATGTTGATCAGTATTGTATATCGAGCTATGGGGGAACATAATGCTGTACAGAGTAACTAAAAGTAAGGCATATGCTCCAACAGACTCAAACTACTACCAAATGATAGCACGTGATCTGGGGTGGTATTAATATGCTGCAGCCCACCGACTCAGCTGGAGTCAGAGCAGCCACTCCCCACAGCTAGATCTTCCATAAAGAACTGAGAAAAGCTTCAGAATCTTTAGCAACCCCCTGTTAAGAGAGACGCTCCATAAACCCCCACATGTAATTTGTAGGGGGAAAAGGAGGCACTTAGGAGAAAGATGGATGGCACTAAAGGGAATGGGGTGGGCTAAGTTTCCCACATGTGAACCGTCTTGGCTCATATACATTAACTTTTGTGACGACAGGCTAAGGGTTTGTAAGCCCATGCAAATGTACATGAGGCTAGGCATAAAAAGGTTCAAGAGTCAATGAGATTATTTCACACAGCTCTACTCAGCTGTTTTCCTTCCAGTTGCAGCATGTGTGAGCATCAACAATTAGATTTTTTTTTAAAGCCTGACAGTACTAAAGGGGTTTCTTTTTTTTCTGTTCAGCCACTAAGTTTGTGTCAGGAGTAACAGAATTTTAGAGACTAATGGGGGAAAAGAAATCACAGCAAACTGAAAGCATGGCAATTTGGCTTTATTCCAGGTCTCCTCCCTCTCATCTCCCATTTGCAGAAAAACCGGTGACAACAGTGCATCAGAGAAACACAGAGCAGAAACACAGTATTATCAGAACAAACTCTCATTGGCTGATTGGTGATTCTATGTGTAAAAGATGTGCCTTGCAACTTCTGAGAGCCAATTCATCTTTTTGTGGGTGTCACATTTAGGACAGTAAATTTAAACTACAGAACATGTGCAGGCTGCACTTACTGACATATCTAGAAAGGTCAGTAATGATATAAAAACTAGATGACTGGTGAAACATGACATAAAACATATGTCATTCCCATATCAACCTATATATCCCAGGCTCAGGGTTTGTTCACGCTGAAAATGCTCCCTCGATCCAGCAGGATCAATTGAGTGGCCAGTGTAGACCTACTCAATCAATCCTGGAAGTGCACTCCCACCAACTCAGTAACTCCATCCCCCTAAGTGAAGTAATGTTGCATCAAAGGGAGAGCACTACAAGTCAATGCACGCAAGTAAAGATGATGTGATGAGAGAGTTACGACGTTGTGATGAGAGAGTAAATAACTAAGTTGATGGGAGATACTCATTCTCTGGTACACAGACCACTTAGCCCTGCAGTGCAGACCAGGCCTTTGATACGAAGGAGATGATGCAACAACACTAAGAGTAGATAAATATAATGCAGTGAGTGAACACTGTCTTTTTCTGAACCTGAGATCCTCATACCATCTCTAAGTTATGTCACTACAAATTGGACCTGAGGGATGGTATAACATGAGAAAGATGTGGGGTATGAAATGAACAGTGGTGATGGGCCACTGTCAGTAACCTTATCACTAGGCAAACTGACAATGAGCAACATGAGACTGACTGGAAGCAGCTTCCCATAAGCAAAGAAGGGAAGCTAGCGAATGATATTCCGTGCTGCACTGTCCCACATCTCAGGTAACACTTTCATATTCTCAAATGAGAGGAAAAATATGAGAATTATTGTGTATAGAATGTGCCAAATGCAAGCTGTTAAGGAGAGGAAACAACAGCCCCAAACTCAAATGCTGCTGGGGCAGTGGGTGTGGGGTAATAATACTTATTAACAGTAAAGCAGCTCAGAGACCTCAATTAGGATCAGGTCCCAATGCACTGGGTATTATACCTATATATAGGCATTCCCTGCCCCCACATCTGATTTCATTGTGAGCTCTGGAGCCTGAGCACCTTGTGAAAATCAGATATTGAATGTCTCAAGATGGGCACAGCCACTTCTGAAAACTTGGCTGTACAGCCATAGCATTTCTTTCTTATGTGACAGAAATGTAACCAACAAGAGAAGTAACAGATTATTCCCTTACAACAGAGGGAAAACAGAGTTCCTTCACAATTAAAATTTTTTCAACAGTGCATTCATTTGTTGCAATCATAAAGATAAATCACCACAAGTACACTTCACCTGAAACCACAGCCTCTTAGGAAAAGGACCTTTGGTTAATAAAATACATTTAAAGTGATGCATTAGTTAGAAGCTCTCCAGTACTATACTACTTGTCTGAAGTGCTACACTACTTATTCTTGAACTCCAAGGTTTGCTTTTGGTGCTTTTATATTGTTTGCTAACAGACAATAAGAAAAATGGAAGGGGTGGGGGGAATCACACTTTTAGCATACTAACATAGCTCGTCTTACCTATTCAGCCTGTGCAGAAAAAGCAAATACAAGCAAAGAAGCTAAGGAGCAAACTGTCCACTCATTTTAGGGATAAACTGAATTAATAACACGTGTAGAAAAAGAACTACGCTGTTTTCCCCAGGAAATAATCTACTGAGCCCAACTGAGATGAAGAACCTGTTGCGCAAGACACCACACAGACACATAAGGAAGAGACAATCTGCCTGGAAGAGTTCATCATCTAAATGGTCAAGAGACAGGGGTGGGAAGAGGGGATTACACACAAGATGCAATTTGCCCAAAGTCATATAACAGGTCACTGGCAGACTCAGGAATAGAATTCAGGTCTCTGAATTTCTAGCAAGAATCTTATCCATTAGATTAGGCTACCTCTGTATCTGGAGAAAGTGTCTTATTCATTCTAACTTCCTCAGCCTACCTGATTAGATAATTCAGCCTAAGATTAACAAAAGAGAAACTTTCAGTAAGTGGAATAAACAAAGAGTTCTGTGGCACTTTTAAAGATTAAAACATTTTAACATATAAGCTTTCATGGGCATAACCCACTTCCCTCAAATGCATGAGATGAAAACTGTAGTATGCCAAGTATATATACACATGCGGAGAAGGGAGAGTCACAATGTCATTTCAGACAGTTACTGCAGTTTTCATTTCATGAATCTGAGGAACTGAGTTTGCCCACAAAAGCTTATACAATAAACGAATGTGTTATTAAGGCTGTGTCTACACTAGGAAAAATTAGTTTGAATTTGTTAATTCAAACTAATAAGTTTGAGTTTGGGTTGAACTAAACTCAAATTTATTAGTTCAAATTAACAAAGCGGACTAAATTGACTTAATGTAAGTCGAATTAGTCCACTTTGTTAATTCAGACTAACTGCCCTTAATTTAAATGTATTAAGTTTGAACTAAGTGTCAATCCTAGTCTACACCATCCTTAGTTCAAACTAAGGATTGAACTAAGGGCTTAGTTCGAACTAACTAGTAGATTTTACTAATCTGAACTAAGCTTTCATTAATTTGAATTAAGGAATTCCTGAATCTGAACTAATGAAAGCCTAGTGTAGAGAGGTACTAAGTAAGTTCAAATTAAGCCTCCTTAATTCAAACTAACTTGCAAGTGTAGACATACCTAAAAAAAGCCACAGGACTCCTTGTTTGTTTTGCAGAACTAGATTAATATGGCTACCCCTCTGGAACTTGTTAGAAGTTCTCCTGTGGTCAGAAACCATAAAAGACCAAAATAATAATTCCAACAAAACAATAAGGCAAAATGGCATGGAAATATTACTTTATTGTTGAACCCATGATTAAAACAAAGTACACCATCAAACAGATATTTACAGCATTACATTGTGGCAAATCATTGAAACAGTTCACAGACTTTCTTCATAGTAGATCTTTCCTCATGCAGTTCTGGGTCAGTGAAAAACTTTCTGTCCACATCTGAGGTTGTCAACATAGTGGTATTGAGTTACGAATTGCAAATTCCCAAATATGCATTCTGATTAAGTACTACATTCGAGCCTGCATCATCAAAGTGGGGAGAGAAATGGACTGGTAAAATGAAACCGTCTCTACTTTGGAGTGTGGCTTAAAGATTATTTAGCAGCCAGTTTCTTAGACTGCCAAGGTTCCTTTTTAGCCATTTAATATTTTTTGTTATGGTTTCCAGCACAACCTCATTGATTTTTAGTTGGGAGCCTTGGTCCTCCAGAGACCTAAAGAAGTGTTTCACCTAAAAGACAAGACAATAATTAGTGACTTGGGAGTTATTTTATGGAGAAATCTTGGGTTACTTTCTGGCTGCATTTAAAAACCTGCTAGGAAAACGTAGGCCCAACAGCTAGAATAATCAGCCATGATTAGCATTCCCTCAAAACTCAAGTGACATGCTCCATGCTTTCCCACAAATCCTCTCCCACTTTCAGTCAAGTACCCTCCAAAGAATAAAAAATTAATTACTAATACTAGAAACCAAATAATTATATATGTTTGCTACAAATGAACTAAATGTGTGGGCCATTCGCCACCCAGACCACTTGGTACCCCTCACTGACTTCAGCAAGGGCTTTGCCTGGGCACAGAAATTCAAATGGGTCTTCCTGTAGAACTGAGATCCTGGATTGGATGTTGTATCATTTTCCACGCAACCACTATCCATTTGCTATTTTTGCTGGTGCTATTTTTTAAGACACTCTAGTAGCAAGAAGCATAAAATGCCCTCTCACATACCTATACGGTCTCCTCACAATTTGGCTACTGTGCTAACAAATTATCCAGTCTGGGGAGCTTTACTTTTCTTTGTGAAGTCATCACATCTCAATCATATATGTGGTTATGAAATGAAATGAACCTGTTTTTCCCCCCCTACATGAACCTAAAATATACAGACTACAGTACTGGTAATTATAAGAATATCAGAAGAGTAAACCTCTTCACATATTCACAGAAAAGAAATATACACAATGCAACACAAGATCAGATACTTTTCCTGTATGCTAAAATGTAATATGCGTAATATATGCAAGCCTCATTAATAAGTTACTTTGGAACAACTGCTACATTCTTGTTCAGTTGTTAAATACATTTTCAACCTGCAAACTTTCTTTTTCTTTTAATGTTTTCATCACTGTACCACTCAAAGACAACTTTCTCATGACGGCTGTTCCTGGCAGTTAAGCATTTTTATTTGTTAGCTTAATAAATATTCATCTATAAATTGCAAGAAATATTAATGGAACATCACAAACCTCTTCTAGCTTGTCTTTGGAGGAAAAGTGAGATGTGGTGCCAGCAATAATAGTTCTTATGGAAAAAGAGGCTAATTCAAATCTGTAAACAAGAAAGAAAAACTATAAACAATATACCAATATCTGAACTGCACCTCATTAGTATAGAGTTTCTTTACTAGTCTCTTGCTAATATGTGAATAGTCAGTCAAAGAACTGGATAAATTCACAGAGGATAGTTTTGTCAATGGGTATTAGCCAAGATTATCAGGGATGCAACTCAATGCTGAGGGACCTTAAAACCTCTGACTGCCAGAAGAGGTGGTTCACTCCATAATTGCCCTAGTCTGCATATTCTTCATGAAGCTCTGGTACAGGTATTGGGCAAGATGTCAGAGATGGGATACAGAGCAAGATGGACCTTGTCTGACCCAAAATGGCAGCTCTCAAGTTCTGATGAAGCAGCACTATCAAATTAAAAATAACATTTTATAAAAATATACTCTTAGCCATGTTATCAATAACACTGTAGACTATTGAACTGAAAACATTTTCTACATTCTAATTAGCTTTTTAGTATGTATGTTGTTTGAACCTCTGTCCATTTCTCTCAGAGGGATGATATAAGTAAACTAGGCTGTTTCAACTTATTTCTATGTTCCAAAGGGGCAGCCATGTTAGTTTAGTTCAGCAAACAAGGAATCCTGTGGCACTTTTAAAAGCTAACAAATTTATTTATTGCATGAGCTCTTGTGGGAGAAAATCCCGCTTCATCAGACACTTTGATCTTGACAAAGTGGGATTTCCTCCCACAAGAGCTCATGCAGTAAATAAATGTTAGTCTTTAAAAGTGCCACAGGATTTCTTGTTTGTTTAGCTTGTTTGCAGTCAGCTTCTAGCTGAGGCATGCATGCTTGAAGTGCAGGGCATGTGCTTCCTCTCTAATGAGAGCAGACAACCATAATATTGTCCCCAGGACATTCAGAAAAAGCAAGGAGTCTTGTGGCACTTAAAGACTAACAGATCAGAGTTACTGCTTTAGTGGTAGAAGCTAGTGCTTTTGGGACTCACTTCTATAAATGTATCATTTATTAAAAAAAAGGCAAACAAAAACAAGGTAAGTGTCTTCTCTAGAGCAATAAATGATCCTTCTTTACACTCATCAGAATTTGCCACCAATGGTGCCTAAAATAGATAAGCAAATACTAACTTTTGAAGAAGTTTATTCCAGTTTTCTCTGACATAAGTCCAAGCAAGCTCCTGTCCCTCTGGATTTCTGGCAATAGCATGAAGAAGAGCTGCTAGATCTTGAGTCTTGATAATCTCACCTTCCATGCCCAGCTCAATTAACCTGTACAAATTAAAAACAGATCAGTCAGCTTTCAACTTGGTTCCAATCAGCTTTTAGCAGGTCTTGCTAAACCACTACTTAGCAAACACACATTTCCTTTTTCTATTCAAAGATGGGGACTAAACATATAACAGGAATATGGAAAATAATATGTTGGATGACAATTCAGAACTTTAAATATCAATTTTCAAGTTAACTAAAGAATGCAACTACAACTTTTTTGCATTATATTTTGCATTTTTTGGATTTGTTTAGACAAACCAAACCACCGATTTCCTGTAGAGGCTTCTAATAAAAATCTAACAATATGGTAGGGCCCATAATCATCACTTAAAATGATGTTCTACTAATTTGTAAAAGGACTTTCAGTTGCTTAGTAACTTCCACATCAAATCTGCTCATGTTACAAAATAAAATGATTTATTCAAATTGCCAACCATGCAAACGCAGAGTGGAATTGGGAAATCATGATGGAGTCTTTTTGGTTAAAGATGTGCTAGTCTGGACTTTTGTTGATAATATGCAAGCCAGAATAGAATCCTTCACTCTTCTTGAGCAGTACTGACTCTGGAGTACTAATAAACACTTGTTTTAGTCTCTAAAGTATTCAGACCTGACTGAAAACAAAACAGGGACCACTTCTCATAAGTGAGAACAGTTCATCCATGGTTACCTTTCAGAACAGAACTACACCTCAAATCCTTTACATTTCTTTGTTGCATGTATTATATACACACGGATCTCCTGAGCTTCCTTCTAATGACCTTTTATGGCTAAGATCCCTTAGGCCCTAAGACTTAAGGTATCATTTCATCAATAATTACTTAGAAAAGTGCTCAAGTAAATAAAAAAATACAGATCCAAATTTTCAGTGCATTTCCCACTACTGATGAGATTCTCACGCCTCCACAGCACATTGCTGAAGGAACTTGGTACTGGTTTGTATTTAATAATTCAGCAATGACGATTCTTACTTTTTTAGGTTTTCAGATTGCCTGTTGGTTGACAAAGCATAGAGGATTTTATTCTTTTCTGCACCTGACATTGACAGACTGTATTGCTTCAGTAGATAATTCCATCCTGCTATTGTCTGTGCTCCAATGGAATAAACTGTCTTCAGAACATCTGCTGGAAGGCTTTGGTATCAAACAAAGAAAAGGGAAGAAGAGGTGGATCAAATGACATGTTAGCCCTGGGTGGCCCTTTCCTTGCTGTCTACACAGATGTACAGTAGCAGAATCACATCACATTTGTTTACAATTTATCCTTCCCAATGCCCGTCTGAAAAGTGGCAGTTAGTACACTGTACAGGTCAATTTTAGGGCTGCCTGGTATTTCTTGCTCCTGAAATTTTACAAGAAAATAATTCAGTTGCAAAATCATGCAAAAAATCACAAAAATTCCTGTTACCATCGTAAAACTATTTGGAACAGTTTTTTTTTTCCTGAAAGATTAAAAAGATTTCTCCTGAAAGCAGGGCTAGTTTGGAATTTGCAAAAAGAAGAGAAAATGTTTTGAATTTGAAGCAATTTATATTATAATGGGGATATTTTGCACATCTTTAGTCAAGACATCTTTCTATCTAGAAAAACACTTCAAAAATCAGAAATGCATTTTTCACCTTTCTGTGAAACTATGTATTACCAGGAAATCGGTAGACTAGAAGAATTCTAGTAATTTTGGACATCAATGATATCAGTTCAAGTAACATAAGACAAGTGATCAGGTGAATAAGAAATTCCATTGTCTAAAATACTACCCAGTAGTCAAGAAGCCACTAACCAGCACAGTAAAATAAACAAGGAGTCTTGTAGAACTTTTAAAGATTAACAACTTTATTTATTGCATGAGCTTTCATGCTAGAAAATCCCACTTTGTCAAATGCTTGAAGATGGAGCTCCATCTTAAGCATCTGATGGAAGTGGATATTCTCCCATGAAAGCTCATGATAAATAAATATTAGTCTTTAAAGGTGCCACAAACCTCTTTTTTTAATTTGCTGAACTACACTGACATGGCTACCCCTTTGGAATGAGCCAGCTCAGTGGATTTCCACTAGGTATCCTGTCATTAGTCTCCTTACTTGGGAAGATTATGGTGGGCCACCTGTGACATTCACTCACTGTGTGACTGAGTGGTTGTAGTTAGTACATAGGCTAGAACTTTTTGGGTCTGAGACTGGTGCTTAGTACACTAGACCACACTCTGTGGACAAACAGCACTGCAGTCATTTGGATGGCTGGCAGAGTAGTGAACTGACCCTACAAACAAATGAGGAAACTTGCATCATTCAGCAAGGACTGGAAATGTTATAGTGTACTATTTAAAGGCAAGAAGTTGCAGAGTCAGACTGTGGAAAAGGTCAATGAAAGCATTTTGATTCCTGATATATGTATCATGCACAAGTGCCACAAATCAAAAGAGGAAATATTTGGACATAATATTGCAATAAGGAACAAAGAAGGCTGCAAAGTGAACCATTCTGAGAAATAACTGAGGTTGAAGAGACCAAGGAAAAAATAAGTACCACTTCTGCATATTCAGCTGAACTCTGGTGTTGTGAAACATCATTACAGTATATACGGAGCAGTGGGGGCAAAACATAGACTATTCCAAAGCACATAATGTCATTAAATATTAAACAAGCTATCGACTTATCCACCTACCTTCCCACCAAGCTTGCAAAAATCTATTTGTCCATCAACCCAAGAAAATTTATTTCTTTGGATGGGCAAGTAAAATATTACTAGCATTTTCATTATCATCAGTTGTTTCCAAACAGGGGCAAGGGTTGAGGGTGAAACTAATTTTCCGCTGAGCTGCTAAACTTCACGACAATTTTGTAAGGCATCTATTTATGGCATTTCTAAGGCATCCATCAGAAGACTAAATCAAATTATAATTGTGTTATTGCAAGATGTAATTGAATAGGAAGGGACAGACAAACAAGCACTAAATGATACCTTTTGCCGAATTAAGACAGGAACACAGAACTACTGATGGTAGTTGTGTATATTTTATATCACCTCTCTAAGGATATGTCTACACTAGAAGCTCTGTTAAGTCAACAAGGTCGACTTTAAGCCCTAGTCTATACTTACGGCTTTTTCGGTTGCAGTCAACTGGCATTTACGCAAGGAACATAAAATTCCTTGCGTAAGCAGTGACGACTTTCTAAGCCACTGTTACACATTAGGGGAAACCCAACTGCAAATCACTTGCAGTTGACTTTCCCCTATGCCCCCTGTGCCCAGGACTTCCACAGTCGGCTTCCGGGAGCAGTGCAGTGGGTTCATGCTTGCCATGATCCACTCCCAGGAGCCTGAACTGATGGCGGCGAATTTGCCACCATCAGTATAGACATACCCTTTGTTGACTTAAAGTTGACCTTGTTAAGTCAACTTAGAAAGTCCACATTAAAAATGCCTGTCAGCTGTATGTGTCCACACTTGCAGGTGCTAGGTTGATCCTTTCTGGTGGCCAGAAATTCTAGGAGGAGCCCTAGAGGCCAATTAGGTCAACTTAATGGCTCTTCCCCATCTACATTGGCTTCAGTCAACTTAATAAGGTTAACTTAAGTATTAAGTTGACCTTAAGAGGTGGTGTTAAGTCAACTTAAGGAAGCACTTAAGTCGACTTAATAAAAGTCCAGTGTGGCTGCGGGGGTCTCTAGGTTAACTTAAGCTTTCTTAAGTCAATGTAAGGCTCCAGTTTAGATGCACCCTAAGTTAGTCCAGTCAAATATGTCCCCTGTGGCTTATTTGTTTTTAATATACAGCAGTGCAGCAAGCTACAGTGGGCATCCTTAGGCGTCAAAAAACCTACTCTTATGAAGGATTACCCTCTCCCTGGAGCTCTATAAAACATTTTGCATCTCAAGTTCCATGCATCTATGTCTACACTTATACTTTAAATCAAATAATGATGATTAATTTGATTTCAAATATTGCATGGCTACACTAGCCTTCCTTACTCTGAAATAAAAACTTCCTTCAATTCGAAATAAGGAAAGGTCATTTCAAAATTATAAAACCTCCCTTAAATTCAAAACGATGGTTAAATTGAACTTGTTAGTTCAATTTAACCCAGTGTAACTAGTTAATTCAAACTAACCATTAGTCTGAATGAACACCTTTTGCCCTCCTTCCTCCCAGGGTGCTTTCCTCTTTCTATATACGGAGTGAGGGCATGGCCTTTCTTGGGGGGCTATGTTGCCACATCTCCCATGGTTCCCATCTCCTAAATCCAATTACCGAGTCCTGTCCGTGGACATGCTAGTTCGATTTGGGTTTCTAGTGGAGCTGTATTAATTTGATTCAACTTAATTTGATTTAATGATTAGTAGTTTGATTTAATTCAATTTAAGTTAATTCGATTTAACAATCTTAGCGTAGACATAGCCATAGAGTTACCAATGTGGTGCTACATTTCTGTCCTCTCTCCCCAGGGCATAAATGGCCTGAAGGGTCATAACTGAGCCCTAAACTGTATATGTGACCCTTTCAAATCATGGCAGATGAATAATCCAGAGGCCCAGACAGCACTGAAAAATCAGGAGAGAAAGTACAGAGAGAGAAGTGGGTAGAAAAGGACAAGCAGCTGAAAAGAATTCATATTAATACACATTTGTTGATTGACTACTGTAAATCACACACAGACACACATACTAGAATAAAAGATTGTCCTGTACTTTTTCCCTTTTTCAGATTACAAAATGTTTCTTTTTCCAATTTGCTTATAAAGCCTGTGATGGAAAGGCTAACTAGATCCTCAGTACAAGAATCCCAAAAAGGAATGTTAGAAAGGTAAGCCATTTACCTTAATGTTCCACCAGATCTCATCCATTGGCTGAAAAGCTCATTTGCTTTCCGGATACAGGGAGGATATTGCAGGTCACATGCAAGCCTGAGAAGTTCTGAACGAAGCATTCTGTCAGAAATGGAGCCCTCATCACTCCAGGTCTGCTTATCAATCACCAGCTTAAAATGCTGCAGGATGTACCACTGAAGAGGGAACATGGCAAAGCTAAGTCCGAGTGCTACAGTCTATGGTGGTTCTGTGTAACCGTACATAAAATTAATAGTTACCCAATTGCACTCCATTCATTACAGGTACAGTATTCAGAAGTGAAGCTTAAACCTGAGAGTGTCTATTTCCAAACATGGTATTGTTTGAAGCATCCAGTGCATCTAAAGCTGAGCCAGCTGTGATCACACTCAACAACATCTGATAACTTCAATTCTGCATAATGTAATACATGTTCCTGAAAACAATCATGCTTTTTAAACATGACTACGGGTCTTTATACAGAGTAAATAGGTGCACTATGTCTCCCTTCCACATAAAGGAGAGAGAAATTATTTATGAATTGTCCCCAAAGAGCTTACAGCCAACACTGACTTAACTTCAGTGGGGGGTTAAGGAAGAGGAAAGCAAAAAGAACTTTGCTGCTCTCATTAGCCAGGTGGTCCCAGTGCTCACTTATGGGATGACTCATACAACATGAGTAAAACTGGCTGGCACGGGAAGCAACAGAAACCACAGATAAAGGCCATTAGTACGAGCTGATAAAATGCAGAATGACTAGAGTGTGGCATGTGGTGTTTAGAGCGTGACTAGTACATAAACAGAATCCTTCAAGAATATGAGACCTTTTCCTCCCTTTCTCTTTTTCTCTCTTGAGAGAAGGAGGACACTTTCAAAATACTAACCGAGCACTCATTCCATGTGTTCCAATCCCTTCCAAAGAACATTCAATTGCAATATTTTTATTTCAAATTAAAAATAAACCTTAAGGTTTTCAGTGACATCAGAAATATTTCTTCTTTCCATCATGTGGTAGAATGTTTTCAGGTAGCCCAGGCCTTCCAGAAGTACTATGTTACTGGATTCATGTTGAAGATACTGAGTCATATCAAGAGCTGTGTCCAGCAATAATCTTCCTGCACTGAGGAAACAATACATACAAGCTCAAAATGTGCACATTTCATAGTTTTGTACTTTTAAGCACTGTTTCAACTATGCTCCGTCAAAAGAAGGTTGTAAATCACATGCACTGGGCTGTATTCTCAGTGCTGCTGCTTGCTAAGGACCTGATCCAATGCCCACAAAAAGTAATGGAAGTCTTTGACTTCAATGGACATTGGATGAGGCACTATGGGTATGTCTACACTGAAGCCTTACGTAAACTTTCCTTTCCTTAAGTCAACCTAGGGAAAGCTCCAGGCACATTTGGAATTTATTAAGTCAACTTAAGTGCTTCCTTAAGTCAACTTAATAATTCCACCTTGGAAGGTCGACTTAATGCTTAAGATGACCGTATTAAGTCGACTTAAGCCAGTGTAGACGAGGAATAGCCCTTAAATCAATTTAATGAGGTTGATTTCAGCGTTAAGTCAACCTAGCAGCTGCTGGTGTGTATGTGGACAGTCCACAAAACTTTTGAAAAGGTGGACACCCTAAGTCGACTTAACAAGGTTGACTTTAAGTAGACTTAAAGTCGACCTTGTTGAGTCTACTTAACTGAGCCTCCAGTGTAGACATACCCTATGTGGGCTTAGGGAAATCATTTAACCCAAATTTGTGTCCAAGTTCTCCCAAATAAGCATAATTATTGTATGGTCTTTAACCACAGTAATTTTTCTCTTTCTTATGCGATAAATAAATCTGTTAGTCTTTAAGTGCCACAAGACTGCTTGCTTTTTTTGCTTTACTAGACTGACACAGCTGCCCATTTGGAACTTGGCAAGTAATTTTTCTCTTATTTTTCGAGTTCTACAAACATAATAATAAAACCTGCCTGTCTAACTATGTGTTCTGAGGATTAATGAATGAATGACTAAAGAACTTTAAGATCATGGGTAAAGGACAATATAGAAATAGAAATTCTTTTTAAACTGGTCTCATGGACAACACATACAACTGCCTGGCCTACTTTTCAGTGCGTTGTGGTTTGCTTTGTGCCATACAAGCTCTCTTCTGATGTAGAATCCATTTCTGCTTCTCAAGAGAGCGTAAAATATCTTCAGTTATTTGGGACAGATAAACCACATCAGGAGGTCAAATCATGGGTTAGCTCTACATATGTAAAGCAAATAGCCTTTTGTAAGTTAGCTGCAATTCCTTAAAATTCTCCATACAATATACCCAAAGTTATCTCTGGGCTCCTCCTTGGAGTCAAGAGCAACAACCCATCTTTGTCATAGGTCACCACTTTTCCTGTGAAAGCCTTGCACCATCTCTTCACATGTAGGGGCCCCATTACTCTACCTGTCATTCACGAGGATGAACTGTCTTCTCTCTTCATCTGTAAATTATCTGCCAGGGAGTGCCCAAAGACCAAGAGAGAGCAAACAGCTATAAAGAACACAGCCAAAGGAGCATGTGGGAGTAAACACCATAGCAGGCTTTGACCATGACATCTGAAGGACTGTAGCTATAGTGAGTAGAGTACAACTGAGTGACTGTTAGATTCACAAATGTTCACAACTTCTCACAACATCAGAGAGTTAATGACTGAAAAAACCATCCACAACCAGAGTGTCAGGCTGTCTTCCGCAATGCTCCAAAGCAGCCTGAATTAGCGGCTACTAACTTAGAAAGAGCTTTTCAAATAATTAAATCCAACAATAAGATTCCCATGTGAGTTCTTTTGATTCTCATGTGAGTTCTTAGGATTCTTATGTAATTTCTCAGCTCCAAGTATAAGTCTGCACTGTCTTCATACACTTTACCAGGCAAGATGTCATGTTTATGAAGTTCTGCAAACCCCGTTTTGCCCATTTAAACTCCAGAACAAAAAGGGTCACTTCTCTACTATGACTTCAGCTGATGCATAGGTTAATTCCAGCTATATCTGTTAAGAATCAATGTTTATTTTAGAACTGTGTTCATAGTTCTACACATTAGATACTATCTATAATTTAGACTTTATTCATTAGATTTTCTTTTCTTGTCTAAAAAGGAAGTGATGGAGTCCTGCACTTTTAAAAGAAGTTATATGAGCAAGAAGCAGCAGGAATATGTGCAGTAGTTCATGTGACCATTATCATGTATCTAGATCTATGCATGGCCCTCATCATTCTAGTCTCTGAGCACCTTCTGGTCAGTAACTGATTTCCTACTCATCCCTATAAGATACTGTGCAGATGAAGAACAGGGCAAAGTAAGTGATCTGCCAAAGGAATTTAATGAGGATCTCCAGAGTCCCAATCCAGAGCTTTATCCATTAGATCAGTCCTCTCAGCACAACTTCTCTACTATGCCATTAGTTAAGTGCTATTTTAGGATTGAATTGCCAAAGGATCCTCAACTCACTTCTACATTTTCACTCACTCTGCAACACCTGAGAATGGACAACACAAAGCAGACAGTTGCAGAAGTAACTCTCCAGTTTCGTTGTAGAACTCCCACTGGAGCTCACAAAATGGCAGGTGATTGAGAGCACAAAACTAATCCCTGACCTGCAATGAGTTCTGCAGAGATGTGCTCCTTCTTCTGCAACAATCTCATTACAGAACCAGGACCCTGGAGTCTCTTTTTCAAAAAGGTGGCCACTCTGCCCTACATGCTGTGTATGAGGAGACAGAACAGTGACCACCACTAAAAAGTAAACAAGGGCAAGAATGCCATGTGCAGGAGTTAGCATCATGGCCAGCACAAAAAGAATGAAGGAGGCCTGGATGAAATCTCATTGGACCAAAACAGCATAATATAAAGATGATATTGGTAGATTCCCTTATTTATTACTTGCTTACTGTAGCAATTAGGATCCTCAGTCATGGACCAGGACCTGACTGTGTTAGGCGTTGCACAAACACAGAACAAAAAGCTGGTCCTAGCCCCAGAAAAGCCTAGAATCCTTTTATTTCACAGGACACAAAAGGTGGCTGAGAGAGACAGATGGGAAGAGCATGAGGAAACAATTAGATTATATCTGATTCCTCATATATGGTCATCTGAATTTTCCTATTACATAGGAAAATGTCTTCGTATAGGGCATCATTCCAACTCACCAATAAAAGATTCATGGTTTCTGCTAACTTGTAGTGTAAGTGAACATCTTCCATGGATGTAACAAGTGTCACTTCACAGGCTGATTAGAGACACTCACACCCTTATGGCTTTCACTCTAACCCTGCTGGCCCAGTGGCTCAACACTATAATAATCCATGAGTTCTGCAGGCTGTGTCCAAACCTGAGGACTGAGTCGTACCTTACTTAGCTCTTGCAAACTCTTTCTCAGCCATCCTTCTTAGAAAAGATTCAAGCAAGTATGTACAATTAAAATAGTGCACTAAACTGACAGCAAACCTTCCCCTTAAATTAGTTTTCAAAGACAGAAATCTGCTGTCTAAAATATTATTTCCACAGGGATGATTTATTTGATCTTTTCCAAGCAAAGTCTTCAAAGAAAGAAAGAAAAAGTAGGCTGTTTTTATGGGAAAGAACAATGAGGCCAAACGATCACCACACGATAATTACTTTTAATAAAATTAAGAGAAAGGCGAAGAAGTGTAAACCAAACTGGTTTTCCTCAGCCTCTCTTTACCCGGACTCTACACACCTCTAAGGGGATCTGTTTTGTCCACAGTGCATCAGCTTCAGGGTTATGCTTGCTCTTGGAGAGCTGGAAAACATTCACCCTTCTGTCACTGGACATCCTCTCTCACACTTAACTACAACTAAATACTTTGCTATTCAAGGCAATTATTTTTTCAGCAAGCAGAGAATCAAAGAATCTGTGTTCTGTTTGAGACATCAGTTCTGTGCATTTGGTTTCTGAATTGACATTGCACAGAGTAGTACTAAAAATGAAGTTTGAATGTCCTGGTTCTGGCACTGATGGTCCTGTTTTCAGCAGGAAGTTGCTCTCATGCACGTGAAAGACTAACCATGTGACTGTGCATGAAACTATTGCAAAGGTCTTGTTCACACTGGAACGAACTGTTAGATACATGTGTAACTGTCTGTATGTGCATTCAAACAATATGCAAATGAAACTGCAGTAACTACATGCACTGCGGTGGGTGCAGTTTATTCTTTTGTTTTGGCACACAGACTTTTGCTTCTTCCCTTTTAAAAATTGGCATTTCTTTATCAAATTCAAATAAGAAAGGTTTGTTACCTGACCAGTTGAAAAGCATTGTGGATCAAGTTCAGTCGGTCCTTATGGCTGAAAAGGGTGTGGTTCTCATTCAACAGTTTAATGATGTTGTTCCACCCATTCCCTTCATAGTGCACAATGTAATAGCCATTCATGTCCACATTGAATTTCACCCAAGCAAACTCTCTCTCCAGTTTCAGTGTATCTGAATGGGAGAGATGCACATGGAAATTCATTTTTTTACTGGGTATGAAAAATTAAAATGAAAGCACAAGCAAGCATTACTCTTGTCACTGGATTCACCTGAGGAAGTGAGAGATTTACTGAGACACCTGAAAATAGAATTAGAAAGTTATTTTCTAACCTGAAGTCCTCATGCCAGAGAGTTTTATATTTTGGGTTTGTCTACATAGTGCATTAGTCCATACCAGAGGGGTGTAAATTCTTGTATACAATAAACCAGTGGTTCTCAACGACTGTGTCAGGACACATTACTGTGTTTCCACACAGTGGTAAGTGTGTCACAGAGGGCTAGGGAGGTGACTGGATTTGGCTGGGGCAGCAGGGAAGATTGGGCTGGTGTTTCCTATAGAGTTGCAGTACCTTGCCGAGCACGTTGCGACCCACAAAAGTAATTTACCATGCACCAGCTGACCCAGTAATCTGCTGTGCATCAGCTGACTCAATGCAGGGGTTAAAGTAAGGCAGAACTCCCCAGAATGCTGTTCTAGAGCCCACAATTTTAGGGGTTCAGCCTTCCAGGGCCCCCTAAAAATAGAAAATGGACCCAGAATGCTGGGTTCTGAGGCTCACCACTTAAAAATAGCAGCCCCAGAACATAGTGTTCCAGCTCCATTTTCTATTTTTAGGGACCCCACACTGAGCCCCTAAAAATAACAGGCTCCAGAAGGGTATTCTGCTGCATTCCAGGAGGCAAGGGAGCTGCCCTGGCCTGGGCTGTGGCTCCAGCCTGACCCTGTTCTGACTGAGCATGCTCAGAGCCTTTGAGCATGCTCAGTCAGAGCAGGCTCAGGCCGGAGCCTCAGCTGGGGCCAGGGCCACTCTGCAGTGCATGGTGGCCAGGTAAGTTGGCCCTGGGGCTGGGTGGGGTCAGTATTCTCCCCAGGACTTGAAATTTGGGGGAGAAGGGGGTGATCACTAATTTGGTGTAACACTATTTCTAGCTGACAACTGGGGGTCTTGGGAAATTCAGTGGCAGTATAGGGGGACAGTTAAGGAAATTCCTGGTTTGGGGACAGGTGAAGTGGACTGGTGGGGAAAGGGTGGGAGGAGGGGGTTTGCTCAGGGCAGTGGGGGAAGACAACATGGCACTGAGGGGGTTTGGGGAAGGGTTGAGGTTCCAGTGATGAGACAGGGGACAGGGGCAATAGCTGTGGTGGGGGGCAGGTGTTTGGGGATTAGTAACTGGGGTGCACAAGGGGGCCTGCACACT
>ML682066.1:4119083-4215322 GCA_007922195.1 Podocnemis expansa
GCCTGGTGACAGTGGTAGGGTAGTGAAGGGGAGGTTAGGAGGCAGGAGGTGTCAGGGTGGTAAAGGGGGGCAGGGACAGGAGATGGGGCAGAGAAGGGGAAGATGGTGGCAGGAACTGGGCAGCTGGGGCATGGGGCAGGTGGAGGGGCAGAGAAGAGTTGGAGAAGGGGAGTTAGGGGCTGGGGCATGGGGGCTGGGGCTATATGTGAAGGGGACACTGGGCCACTCACCTAGTCAGCGCCCCTTTGCAGCCACGGGGTGCTCAGGAACCCTGATTGGGACTGGCCTGGCAGGAGAGAGTCTGTCCTACTGCTCCCTGCACCAGCCCTGGGCCCAGCCCACCTTGCCAGCCCGGGGCCTGCAGAGCCAAAGCAGACTTGGTGCTGCACTCCTGGCTCTAGCCCTGGTGGCTGCTGCAGGCCTCGTTCCTGCTCCTCCTCCGGGTCCAGTGCAGGCCTGCCCACGGGGCTCCCTTACCTGGCTGCCAGCGTGGAGCAACCATACCATACGCTGCTCCTCCTGCCCTGAGCATGCTCTGAGTATGCTCAGGGTGGGAGTTTTAAAAACTCCCAGCTTGAGGGAAGCTATCTCCTGGCTGTGCACAGCAGCTGTGACCCTTACCCAGCCAGAAGACACAGTCTTCCAGCTGGCAGCGAGCTTCCCCCCGGCTGGGAGCTTTTAAAACTGTGCAAGGGCAGTAAGGGGGAATGCTGCATTCTGCCCCATAATTCTGTTTTTAGGGGCTCCGGAATGCAGGCCCCTAGAAATGGTGGACCCCAGAATGGCATTCCGGTTCATTCCCACTTATTTTATGGGTGCTCTCTGTCTGTTCCTCAGCAAAGACCAGTGACTGCATAGGCATGGGAACAAACTAGGATAATATGATCCCTCCAAATCAGAGTACCTTGTGATACTAGCTGGCCAGAGGCAGTATGGAAGAGTTTCCGTTGCCACTATCCAGGACCTTTGCCAAGAATTTAATGCTCAATCTTCGCAAAGTATTTAATGCTCAATCTCCTTCTATTTGTTCCTACCCAAAATCATGTCTCAATTTTGAAGTGACAATTGAAGTTAATATTTTCATCTTATTTAGAAGAAGCTCATGGAATTAAATTCAGCTGCTAAGGTCAGCTGTAGACTCCTCAGTATGTTTTACAGACAATTTTAGCAGATGATTCAGCACCATCCCCTTTCACCCCATATATTAATCTTCACAGTAACATATAGGTCTGCCCACTAGAATTTCTAGGAAGGCACCAGAAATTCTCTGTCAGGAGCAGCATCTTGTCTGCCTCAGCTAGAGGCAAGAGTGTGGCAAAGCAGAATGTGAACTAATATATAGAAGGGAACAAACAAAGGGTCATTCCCAAACATGTATCCTAAAAATTAATTTTGTCTATGTAATACATTCTTTGTAACAATTAGCAAAGCTCTAATTGTGGTTTAGTTAAGGCAATCATTTCACTGAATGCAAAACCAATGACCAGACTTCATTACCTGTTTTAGTTTTTAATACATGTCTGTGAACAGTGTTGGATTCGCTGGTGATGTATGTGAGTGGAATATGCCAAAAATACCTGTGAGATAAAGAAAAAATAAATAAATAAAGGCGCATTTGCTTCCACAAGAAAAAAAGGGAGGGGAGGATTAGGCTGATTCACTTTATCCGTGTCTGAGTCATCATAAACTGGTGATCAATGGCACATTAGACTGAATAACATTTTCAGCAATCTTGATATAACTGTGCAGAAATACACATCAACGCTAACAGAGATAACCCCAATCAATGAAGGTTTAAATTTGCATATGTGCTTATAAGGGAAATATGCAGATTGTAATGAAAGCATCTAATTAAAACACAAAGAGATCAGTTCACTCTCCTGTTGGATACTAAGTGTGCAAGCCACTATTATGGAAAAGTATCCTCATCCTACCTCCTCTACCATCTGAGAAACTGAGACCACATTTCACTTTTCAGCTGCTAGCTGAAACTCCTAGCTCCCCATTTAAATTCCTGTATCTTTTAGCTCTGTTGTAGTCCTACCCTCACAGCCAGCTACCTTACAGCCAGCTACTGAGTAGCTCCATACCAGTGGCTGTGAAAGTGGACATTTGTTGTCCATCTTTGCCATGTCAACAGGAATACTTGTACTGAACAGATAATTCAGCAGGTCTCATATTCAATGCCATGTCTTTTCCACTCCACATACTTCACATCATCTGTTGATAAACTGATGATGATAGGACAAGAAGCAATGGGCTTAAATTGCAACAAGGGAGATTTAGGTTGGACATTAGGAAAAAAATTGTAACTGTCAGGGGCTAGGTCTATATTGGTAGACCCTTTGAAGTCGACATAACAAGGTTAACTTTAAGTCAACTTTGCTAAGTCAACTTCAGGGTATGTCTGCACTGGTCTGAGTGCAGACATGCCTGATCTCCGCCCCCTGCCCTACCCGAGGGCACAATCAGGCTCTGGGGCCAGATCCACCTCCGGAGGCACAATCCAGCCCCCGGCACCTCTGGCAAGCAGCTGGGAGCCGGCTCCTGCCACCTGCAACAAGAGGCTCAGAGCCTGATCCGGCCCCAAGGTGCTTGCCACTGTTGGCAGGTGGCTCGGCAGACTAGTCAATTTCTCAGGCTACTCCTGATCACAGGCTTCCAGCCCCTCACCACCAGCGGGAGGAGCCAGATTGGGTCCCTGGAGCCTGATTGGGACCTAGGGAAAGACAGGGCAGGGAAGGGCAGGGCAGGGCAGGGGGTAGAGCCTGGGGATTCCTGACCTGTAAAGTCAACTTAAAAGTTTGTTGACTTGCAGGGCAGGAGTTATTAATTCAATTTATCAAGTGCTTAAGTCGACTTAATGAATTCTAAATATAGGCCTGGAATTGCTCAAGTTGACTTAAGCCTGGTTAAGTCGACTTAAGCCTCCAGTGTAGACATACCCATGGTGATTAACCACTGGAATAAGTTGTCTAGGTGTTTAAGAGCAGGTTAGAGAAACACGTGTCAGGGGTGGCTTAAAAAGGTACTTGGTCCTGCCATGAGTGCAGGGGACCGGGCTCAATGATCTCTCATGCGCCCTTCCAGTTTCTATGGTTCTATGAATCTTACCTCCTGTCTACACTGACCTGATATTATTGACCTAAGAGGGCAATAAAGTAATTAAACTCCAGATATCAGGCACCTATGCTGGAAGCTACAGCAACAGAACAAACAACATATAAGTAGTATAACTAAACTAAGGCAAGTGGATACCTTGACTGTAGGTTAGCCCATTCAGGGTCTTCTTTAAAAACACCCTTCAGAAAGCGCTCCTGCTTCAGTCTTAGGGTGTTCCCTTCACATTTAACAAGAACCAGTGGTACCCCTTTCTGAAGCGTCCAACTGTCCATCATCTCTTTGATCTTCATACGTTCCCCCTCATGACTGAACTGAAATGACCAAACACAAACTATATTCAGTGACACACTCCAAAGCCTCCCCTCCACTACCACCCCCCTTCAAAAAAAAAACAAAACAAAAAACAAACTATACACCTTCAGCTTGCAGTCTGAACAGCCAGTGCTGGCAACTGGATAGACTCTGGTTTGACTTTTGGGTCTGGAAGCCAGACAGAACTGAATGAGCAGTAGCAAGTTTACATGCCACTCAGGAAATCACAATAATCCTCCCTGTAAGAGTGATGGTTGTATAAAACATCCATTTAACAAACAATGGCAACTACAGTAAAGATTTTATACTGCAGAAGCTGCTGCAGTAAGAATACAATTACTGGTATTTACATACACTTACAAAGTGTGAAGGATCCTTGAGAAGCACAGGTTTCCCAATCCATCTTCCATACCCCATAAAATAAGGGATTTTTTTTATTTTTGGGAGGAGGTAGCATAAGGTAAATCTCCTACGTCTCTCTAAGAATAATCACATGCCTAAGGCACAGAACCAGGAGGTAACAGGACTTTGTTCTTTTCCTAGCTGTGCCACAGGCTTCCTTTGTGACTGTGGACAAGTCACAATATAAACTAGCTGCCAGTCACAAATGACCTACCTTTCCAAGATGCTCAGCAAGCCCATTAACCTCAATTTGAACCAGATTCTTGGATGCATTGTGACCAGTCTTTGCTGATAAACCTGTGTGCTTCTGGCATAGTCCAGAATAGAAATCCATCATACAATAACATCTGTGATTCAGTTTATTGCCCAATGACCTATCATCCATTGTGTGACATACAGTGGAATTTCTTTCATTCAGAGCCATCCCTTTCTCCTAAATTTTGACTTGTTTTCATTTTTCTTCACTGCAAACTTATCTCTAGTGAGGAAATCAAAGGACTAGGGTTACCATATGCCCATTTTTCCCAGACATGTCCTCCTTTTCAGTGCAAGCAACATGTGAGCTGGGTCCTAACAAAAGCAGAGGTGGCCAACCAGCTGCCTGAATACAAATAGCACAGCAGGGGCTCTGAACAGCACCAGGAGTTCAGCTTACTGGCTAGTGGCCAGAGTCTGAAAAGGAGGACATGTCCAGGAAAAACCTGCAGATGACAAACTCCACTGCTCTAGATCTAGGGAATTCATTTACTAAATGGAGAATATCTAGAACTAGTTTCTCCAGGGCCTGAGTGCATCAAGTCAAGGACAAGCTCAGCAGTCACTAATCTGAAGAACTGAGATACAAGATTTGTTTTCCAGGCCCTACAGCAGTGTTTCTCAGTCTGTATCCTGTGAAACACTGGTGCTCCTCAGCATAGTGCAGATATTCTGCAACCCACCTTGACTCCTCCCCATCAGGGGGGCTGTGTGGGAAAGGGAAGGAGCAGTTTAATGCCCCAGCTGTAGCAAAGCTTCAAGGCACACAGTGGCAGATGTTGATGCATACCTGGAAGCTTTGTTGAGACTGAGGAATTTTAAATCCCCCGCAATCGTTACCGGCTTTTTTGAGAATGTTTTCATTGAGTGTCCCATGTAAAGTAATTAATACCTTTAGGCGATCCCCGGTCCACTAAAGGTTGAGAAATACTGCCCTAGAGTCAACAGCAGTTGTCATATCATCACCTTGTCAGTCTAGTCTAGTGTTTATTCTTCTAACAATTTACTTACTGTGCTGCTAAGGGGCCTGGAAGCTGTATAGCAAAAGCTGCCAGAAGAAAGGTCACTTTCAGAGCAAGTCTATAAAACATAAAAGGAAGGTGATTACTAACACATAATGTACTTTTAAGAGAGTTCTGTATTTTTAACTAATAATATTGCAGAAAGAGACCAATCAAATAGCTTAGTAAATTTGAAGCTACAACTTCTGCTCACTAAACAAAGGCCACTAGTAGTAGATTCTCACCAGTGCTTCTTAATCTCTCATTTGACATATTCAATAGGTATGTTTGTGTGTCGATAAATTACCAATAATGGAAAATATAGCTACAAATTAATTTCCTCCATGTTATATTTGTGCTTTTATCACTAATAGCATACTGAAGGTGGGGACAGGGGGACAACAACTTAAGATCTTTTCACACCTAACAAAAATATAGAGTGGAATCTCCCTAGTCAGCACCCAAATAAATGGCGTGTCTGCATAATTTGGAGAATTGCCAGGGAAACAGATTCAGTAGATAATTAATGGATTAATGACACACCTTAGGCTAAAACTGTGAAGAGAATTAGGCCCATCATTATGAAAGGTCTGCTTGCCTTTTTTACATTTTGGCCTGTCTGAAAGACTGTTTGCAGCTGTTTACTGCTGTGAATTGGTGTTTGCTAGGAGACTGTGCAGACCGTGGTTCACATGCTGCTTCCTGTTCTATTACGGCAGCTAAACAAATAAATATTGCACTAACATGGAGTCTAATTTTTTTTCTATTTATTCTGTTCAGTGACAAAGTAAAAATATAAATTAGACATGAGAGAGAAGCCAAGAGCAGGGCCGGCGCTACACAGTAAGCAGCCCCTGTGCTGCAGCGGGGTGCCAGCATTTGAGGGGCGCCAAAAGGGGACAGCACCGTTGCGCTCCCCTGATGACGTCACTTGCATGCGCTGGCGTCGCTCTGCTGCGAGGAGGCGCTATGGTCCCCAGCACCATTCCTAGTCAAGAGTAAAGCAACAATGTTTATGAATGCAATTCTGAGAAAAAAGGGAGAAGAAATTTAAAATGAAGGTGTCTCATTCACCACTGTATTTGTCCAGCTGTAAACCAGCACATACTCATTTAAAATTGCCACATACAACTAAATAGAGCATGGAATCATGCTATTGAAAAACTGGAGTAGATGAGGCCCTAAATGGCAGAAGATTGTATTTACATGGTAGGAATTCATGTTTAACAAATAGCTCCCGCAAGGAGCTCATGTATTGGGCCATTTTTTCCTGATTTGATTGGATCATTCCGGTTATTCTAATGAAGTTTTGATAAAGGCAATATATTGAGAAAAGGTTACCAGATAGTATAAGCCCCAGTACACTCTCAATTGCATATAAAATCCAAATTTCCTGCAGCAATTATATATACATGGGTATAATACCACATATTTCAACAAAGGACAGAACTTGCATTAGCCATGCTGTTCCACAAGTCATCATTCTTTGCATTTCTGTAGCTGTACTTCTTCAAGTAATGAATTATTCCTTTTTGAAAGACAGCCTCGGATAGGAAATCTTTGAGCATCTTCAAAATACAAGCTCCCTAAAATAAGAAAGTAGCAATTATTCAAACAAATGATTTTACATTACATTCCTAAACTCACATGTCATTTAGCTAGAGATGGTTAAACTGTAAGCTTAAAGGCTGTGTTCAGATGACAATTTTATTTCAAAACAACACCCCTTGTTTTGAAATAAAAATTCTTATGTCCACACGACGTACTGTTATTTCGAAACAACAGGTCCCATTGTTTTGAAACAACAGCCGTTATTCCAAAACAGTAAAACCTAGCAGGAAATCAAAATAGCTGTTTTTTCAAAATGGTTGTTTTGAAACAACGGCATTCAGACATGTTGTTTCAAAACAACATGTCCGAATGGCCTTATTTCGAAATAACCATTTCGAAATAACAGCCGTTTCGATAGCAGGCTTTCCCTTAATTCACATTAACATTTTCTTAATTCAGATTAACTTATTTCGAAATAACAGTTTATGTGTGAACATAGCCAAAGTGTACTGCTAATGTGGTATGAATATAACAGTTCAGCAATAGGTACTAAACGTTTTCATTAGTCAAGTGAAAATAGGTATTGAAGACATACCCAGAGAGATGCCCAGGCATTGGTTGGCTCCTAGAAGCATTCTGAACTGTCATGGCTCTCAGGGAGACCAGTTAAACTCTAGAGATCAGGTCACCACTATTATTTACTGTAGCATGGAAATGTATCAAAATGTATTTTTAATATTATTATTCTATCATTTTTGCCAGTGTCTGACTCACTACCCCATACATTCAAAAGAAAGTGGAAGTGTGTCTTTGGATAATAATCAAGTTCAGTAATTTTGTGTCCAACAGTGGCTTCTATAAAGAGGTTATTAATGACAAAATTTCAGTATCAGCCAATGGATTTGCATTACTTGCAGACATATTCATTGACTCCACATTTTAGATAAAAGAACCGTCATATTATAACAATGGGCACTAAAATTCTTCCTCTAGCATCTGTATACTGTCCTATTGATTATGATTAATCTTATAGATAAGGATGTTTTAAAATAATATAATTAACAAGACTTGGCACTTCATTATGGTTTTCATTTGAAGACCTCAAAACTCTTAATTAATTAGGGTATATAATGTTAGTATTAAAGAGTGTGGGTGCACATGTATGTTTGGGCAATTAACTAATTTAAACAGCTATTAAAGAAGATGATTAATAAACTTAAATCAAGAGTTCCAAACAGATACACTTTAGTATTTCATCAGCTTCCCTTGGGGATCAGATGCTGATGTGCAATGGTCTCAGGTGAGTACCTACAGTAAATGCCAATTCTGTTTCATATGGAGTTTGTGTTTAAATTAATTTCTTCTGTTGCTTTGGGTAACAACAATCAATGAAATTGTAAATGCAATGTTGTTAATATAAAGATAATAGAAGTACACCCTAAATAAAGTAATGGTGAATGTTTATTATGACTGCTAGCAGTGTTCCCTCTAAGCTGCGCTGGCGCGCTGTGGCGCAGCCCACCACAGCCGCCAGCGCAGTGAAAGCTGCCGGCAGCGCACTGCCGGCAGCCTCCACAGAACTCCTCTGGGGCTGGGAGTTTTGAAAACTCCCGCCCAGAGAAGCTCCAACGGAGCATGCCCAGAAAATCTGGGCATGCTCCGTAGAGCTCCTCTGGCCCGGGAGTTATGGCTGGGCCCGAAGGGGGGGGCCGGCCAGAACAGCAGGGGGGGCGAGCGGGAGGGGGGGCGAGCGGGAGGGGGGGCTGTCAGGAGCAGCGGGGGGGGGTGAGCGGGAGCGAGCAGGCTGCCAGGAGGGCGGGGCTGTCAGGAGCGGGGGGAGGGGCTGCACAGCGGGCCCCGCGGGGGAGCACAGCAAGCAACCGGAGTTGCTCAGCTGCCCTCTCCCCTTAGAGGGAACATTGACTGCTAGATATGCGTATAAAGCTGTTCAAAACTGGTGGCCTTTGTTATGGTTTCTGGGTGAGTTCAACTTTCATCGCAAACAATTGATTAATCTCCAAAATTATATTGGGTTTGGCCTTATACCCTTGGACTCCCCAGCCGAAATTGCAACAAAAATGGGAGCCATCATTTCTCCTGCTCTTCGAAGAGGTGGCAGCATGAACTAGCTAAGAGCAAAACCACTGCTTGGACTCATCTGTGTTTTATCACACTCAGAAAGGACTTGGGCCTTACGTACAACAGACAGTTGAAGCAGTATAACTTACAGTGTGAATTTAAAGCAATATAGTTTGAAAAGTGCTAACTCCTGTGTGGACACTACTATTTTACTATAGGAGCCACTTACCAGTACTTCTAATTTTCTTAAATCCACTGAAAATCTGTTTAAGTGAAACTGAGAGAAGCCACTCAAATCAAAATCGCCACAATTTTTTGCACTAATTTAACTTACCGTATATACTCAGGTATAAGCCGATCCGGGCATAAGCCGACCCCCCCCCAATTCTGAGCCCAAAAAAGAAGCTAAAATTGGTCACCCAGTTATAAGCTGAGGTCCCCTTTTGGCCTTGGCCCTTAACACCCCCACCCACTGCTGCTGGCTTCCTCTGGAGTTTCTGACAGCTTCCCTACCCCAAAATCTCTGCTGCTGCTTTTTCCTTGCCCTCCCCACTGTCCATTCCTTACTCCTGCCCTCCTGCTCTTCCCTTTCCTCACTGCCGTCACCCCTGCTAACCTCCTGCTCTGCCCTTTCCTCACTTCTCAGTTTTCTGCTGTTGCCCCCTGCACCACCCTTTCCTCACTGTTGCCCTCCTGCTCCCACCAGCTCTGCCCTTTCCTCACTGCTGCCCCCTGCTCACTTGTTTCCTGCTGTTGCCCCCCTGCTCCTCCTGCTGCCCCCTACCCCCTCTTTCCTCATTGCTGCCCCCTGCTCTGCCCCTTCCTTACTGCTGCTCCCTACCCTGCCTCTACCCTCATTGCTGCCACCCTTCTCTGTGCCTTCCCCACTGCTGCCCCCCTGCTCTGCCCTTTCCTCACTGCTCCTCCCCTGGCTCTTCATTACTGCTCCCCTGCTGTGCCCCTTCCCCCCTGCTCCCCCCCTGCTCTGCCCTTTCCTCACTGCTGCCCCCCTGCTCCACCCCTTCCCCACTGCTGCCCCCCTGCTCCCTTCTCAGTTCCCTGCTGTTGCTCCCCTGTTCCCCGACACCCTTTCCCTGTCACCCCCTGCAACCCCTGCTGCTGCTCTTCCCAGCCTGCCAGGTGCCCCCCCCAATCCCCGGTCCCTGTCGCTGCTTCCCTGGGCTCCCCAAAAACCCTGGGACCTCCTGCTGCTTTCTCTGGACTCCCCAACCCCCCCCCCCAATGCCTGAGGCCTGCCGCCCCTTTCTTGGCCTCCCTGAACGCCCCCCCCCAAACCCTCCTGGCCGTCCCATCACTTTGAAGCCAATTTTCAGGCACAAATTTGAAGCCAATTTTCAGGCACAAAATTCTCGGCTTATACGCGATGATCTAAAGTATATTTGACTGAGTAACCGGTTTAAGTTAAATTGGTGTAACTTTTTTGTGTAACCTATTCTGAAAAGCCAGGATAAGTCTTTAGCTTTGGCTGCAATTGCAAAATAAATAAGTAAGTAAAATGGATGAGGTGCATACTAAAGATCAACCATATGTGTTAGTAGACCCACAGAACTGTAGATATTTGGATTGGTTTGGATATGGCAATCATAATCCTCTTGTTGCGGACCCTCTAGTTTAAACTGTTCAGATGGAATGGTACTACCAGTCAACTAAGATATAAATATGGTAAGGACAAACTAGTAAAATATTTTATATCAAATAAAACAATATATATTTCAATGTTGATGCACTCTCTCAGGTTAGTTAAGGAGGACAGGAAACAATAAAATATGAATCCATACTTCCAATGATTAGTATAAGAAAGTAATTGTGTGCCAAGGTCACCTCATTCTGCTTAGAGTTTGCCTTATATAGTCATGGTTTCTCCTAAACCAAGATCAGAATGTTCCTTCACTAGCACAGTTGGAAGGATGAGTTGTGTGTTACACTTACCTCTTCAGTGAGGCAAATACTATCCACAGGGAAGTATGCTGTAGGCTAAGGAACTCATGTGGTTCTACTGTATTTTGGTTAGGGGCAGGACTGGCCCAAGGGTTTTTGGTGCCCTAGGTGAACTGACTTTGGTGCTCCCATCAGAGGTGATGTTTTCAGTTATAGGAGATGACATTAATATACTTTTTTTTAAATACAGAAAAAAATTCACTTCCATCTAAGTTGGCACCCCATAAAGCCTGGCGCCTAGGCAACTGCCTAGTTCACCTATATGGCTGGGCTAGCCCTGCTTAGGAGCAGGATAAAGAAGCCTGTGCAACAGCCTGTCCACACCATTTATAGATATATGAACTAAGGTTCTGTCCACAGCAATTCAGAGCAAGGCTTTGAATTGGGGTAGGGTGTTACTACACCGATGCACTGGCCAATACTTCTACAAATGGGAGAAGGAACACAGATGGGTTAGAAAGGTAACGTATCCCATGAGATGCAGTAAGGATCATGGAATGGCATGAAGGGAAGAATTTTTTTTCTCTTTCTCGCTCTCTCTCTCTCTCTCTCTCTCACACACACACACACACACCCCGTCTTGTGGAACTCTCTTGCACACCATCCATATATTCAGACTATACACAGGGCCAGGATTTCTTCGTAGGTTATCATCCACTAGTGAGGAACCATGGCTGGCTGGAGCCAAGTTAACGAAGTGGAACCATAATAATTAATCCATCTATGGGAGGTTATGAGACAAATGCAGAAAGTTAATGTCAAATCTGTCATCAAGCTGCAAGATTCACAGTCTTGCCTTCTGGCTTTCAGGCTTCTTAGAAAATCAAGCGTCATAGCTACAAAAGAACTTTCTGCATTTAGGTATTGACATACAGTACCTTGTCATAGGACACAGTATCAAACATTTCCTGTATTTGAGTAGGAGTTTCTGCAGCGTTGGAGATTGGA
This sequence comes from Podocnemis expansa, assembly GCA_007922195.1. Classification (NCBI taxonomy): domain Eukaryota; kingdom Metazoa; phylum Chordata; order Testudines; family Podocnemididae; genus Podocnemis; species Podocnemis expansa. The sequence continues at coordinate 4,130,714 of ML682066.1, forward strand.
TGAGATGAATTTAATGAATCCCTTGCAATTGCACCGAAACATACATTCAGAAAGTAATCCTCCTGTGAAATGTAAGGACAGTTATTACCTTCTAGACGTGATTGGGATTCAAATAGATACACATTACCTGGACAGAAATCAATTACAGTACAAGGACAGAAATGCTCATGCAGAAACCTCTTTCTTGGCATAATGATCAAGTGCAACTCCTGTACAGAAAAGTTTCCAACTATGCTGATATATTTGCATCATATTTAAAAGACTAAAAAATCTGGAAACTTTCCAAAAAAAAAAAGAAAACTTGCAAGCCATGTATAAAAGCTAAAATTTCAATTCCTAAAAATAGACCTGACACAAAGTCCTGATCCAAAACTTCCCAATATGTCAGGGAAGATAAGGATCATAATTCAAATTCAGACCCAAATTAGCCTCTTTACAGTAGACCAGGGTCAGGAACCTTTGCCAACCCTAGTGCCAGACCATTCTTCCCAACCCTCAGCTGGTGCTGGTGGCCCTCTCTGCTGAAAAAAAGCATCCACCACCTGAAGATTTGGCAGTGTCCATAGCTGAAGTGAAGGAGATGCTTCCATGCATGCTGTTGAAAGGTGCAGCTTACAGAAAGAAGCCACCTAGAGCAAAACCTCTCAGCAGCATATCTGGGAATGGGGGTTCTCCAGGCGTGCCATGGAAGGAACCTGCCCAGAGTGGCTCCTTGCAGTGGCAGCATGCTGCCAAGAGGAGCAACTCAGGGCAGCTTCTTTCCATGCCATGCCTGGGCATGGCATGGCAGGAACCCTTCTGCACCCCAGTTATCCCTGAAGGAATCTGCCCAGAGTGGCTTTCAGTGGCAGGAGTGACAATTTTGGTGGCGCCACAGAAGGTGTGGCATGCCACTCCAAATGGGCTAACATGCCACTGTTGGCACACATGCCAGGGGTTGCCTATCGCTGCATCAGCTTTGCTGTAGTTAAAAGTGAATATTTGAAGGGCTGAACCCAGTTTTGGAGGATTCATAATCTACATCAGCTTTTTTCCAATCAGATCTCAACTAATTCCTAAGAGCAATGAAAAGTTGTTATATGCTAAATAACTTTATGCATATAGTTTACAGTACATTCTCTGTGCTGCATAGAGTACTTTGGAATATTTGTCAAAATGCTATTCTAGCTAGAACAGCAAATAAGCAATGTATGCCAGGATAATCCATAGCTGAATAAAGACTGGACTCAAAATCATGTTGAGAGAATTTAATAGTCAAGCAAATTCAGTTCAGAGTTTCAAGATAAATTCAGGTTTCAGTGGAGAACAAATTGGTTAAGTTTTTGCCTAAAGTATAATTTTGACAAAAAAAGCATAAAGACACCAGAAAACAAGGATCTATAATAAAAATGCCTTTTCACCCATAACTATATTATTGCAAGTGGCAGAATGCAATGCACCAGATAGTCTCTTATCTTTTACCTGAATTCTTTTTCTAACAACAAATTACTTAGCTTAGGTAGGAGAGATAGAAGTAATAGGGTTTTAAAGGAAAACGAGACTAATTTTTTACTACAGAATTGTGCAGGAATCAGTTCTGTAAAATTTGCTATTCTAAGCTTCAGATGCTTTCTTTGTGAACCTGTTTCAGACATTCCCTTTTGTTGTATTTTCCTAGTTCCAAAGAGGCAGCAGTGTTAGTCTAGTTCAGTAACACAAACAAGGAGTCCTATGACACTTAAAGACTATCACATTTTTTTATTGCATGAGCTTTTGTGGGAGAAAATTCCACTTCATCAGACACTTTGAAGATGGGGAACTATAGAATGGGAAGAAATAAATGCAGCGGAGTGTAACTCATGGGAACAGGTCACACTAACAGCCAATCAAAATAGTTGTAAAGATTCAAACACTGGGGAAGAGCATATAGAGGAAGATGAGGCCAAATCACCTGTTGCAACAGGAGAAAAATCCAATGTCCCTGTTAAGTCCTGAGACAATGCAACTGAATTTGCAAATAAATTCAATTGGTTGCATTGCCTCAAGACTTAATAGGGACTTTGGATTTTTCTCTCATTACAGCAGGTGATACGACCTTATCTTCCTCTATACGCTGTTCCCCAGTGTTTGAATCTTTACAACTGTTTTGATTTGCTGTTACAGTATGACCTGTTCCATGGCTTATACTCCCCTGCATTTATTTTCATCCCATTCTCTAAGTTCCCCATTTTCAAAGTGTCTGATGATGTGGAATTTTCTCCCATGAAAGCTCACGCAATAAATAAATGTGTTAGTCTTTAAGCGCCACAGAACTCCTTGTTTGTATTTTCCTGGTAGTGACCCGTACATAATTTTTCAATAGCACACCACAGAGGAAAAAGGATTGGCAACATAGCTTACAATCTCACAATACTTACAATCTGCAGTTCTGGGTACGTAACACTAACAGAAACCAACTCCATGAATCTGGCAAAACCTTCGTTTAACCAAATGTCGTTCCACCATTCCATAGTAACCAGATTACCAAACCACTAAAATACAAAACCTCAAGTAAACAAAATGCAAAATGAAACCTGACAATTACTTTATTGAATCAGGGAGCTTTTATCTTAGGTTCAAGCACATCTGTGTGCTGATCTATACATCACAAAGGAAACTGAACAAATGGGGGACAAAAAAAGACAAACCCACAATTTCATAATATGTGACAGAATCTAAGAAATCTGGATTTTAAAAAAGCTATTCTGCATTCTGCTATGCTTTAAATCAGAGGAAACAAAAGACTGAACTGACATGAAGGATGAAATATCTTCTTCCTCCTGGGGGTGGACCCCCAGTTTAACTAGCATTGTAGCATCTTGTTAAAACCTGTGGGAGAAGCTGACACTCCCATTACTTGCTTGCTGCATCTGTTCTGTGAATTAATTCAAGACTTCATTTTCAGTGCTATTTGGCTCATAATTAGATTCATAGTTATTCTCCGTTTTTACTAGTTTTTAAACCTTCATAGCCTTCACAACATTTGCTAATATATGCAGCCACTACAATACACAAGGCCTGGGAGCGTTTTTTACTTTAAATAGTTGTAAATTGATAAGATAGCTAGAATTGACAGGATTTCTTTTCCTATGTCATTAAAGTGAATGGACCAAATTCTGCTTGCATTTACAAAAGTCAATCTGGAATAACTCTTCTGAAATTGATGGATTTACGTTAGCTCAATACAGGTGTAACAGAGAAAATAACTTGTCCTAAATGGTTCCATATAGCATTCTAAATACAACTGCAGAAAGGGATTAATAAATACCAGTGATTACTGCTATTACTCTTTATCATCCTTCTCTGCTCTAAGCCATTTTTCCTTGGCTCTATAACAACACAAACTCTATTAAAGCTCTCTAGATTGTACTTCAGCTTTAACTTTTAACCGCTGTTGTTGTAGAAGTAGCCTTTTTACAGGCTTGCAAAGAATGAAATCTAAATTAAATACAGAAAAAGTTACCTGGTGTGCTAATTCATGGCTTATCACCTTTGTGACCCACAGTTTGTCGACTGCTGAGGAGGTCTTGGGATCATACAGCAGTGAAGTCTCTCTAAATGTGATGAGACCCCAGTTTTCCATGGCTCCTGACTGGAAATCAGGGACAGCAACAAAATCTAAGATTTGAAATAAAATTCATTTTATTACTGAGTATTAACTTTTCTATCCCTTCATTACTGGCTGCTTGAATGTTCCACATGTCCCTTCCCAAACTCAGCACAGTCACTTCCACTGACTCCAGTCAGACCACAGGAAGAGAGAACCTGTTTCACATTCCTTTTCTGTGATCATAGCTAGGTGGCAGAGTAACAAGAGTTCCTTTACAGGCTGCATGAATAATTGGCACAGGTAAGAAGTATTTGCTACTAAACCTATATAGTATACGACAGAGAGACAATTTATTTTGTTTTGCTTTTTTTCCTTATTTTAGATTTAGGAAATATCAGAGACACACCATGGTCTGTAAGATACAGGCTTACCACTTCAGAAATCTGTGCTTTCTGTGTGACCATATAAAAAGGGCAGATGGTCTTGTGAATAAAGCCACTGGAGTGGGATTTTGATGAACTTAGGGTTTTTTCCCCCAGCTCTGTTGTAAGGGACCTAGAGCAAGTCATTTAATTTCTCTGTGCCTCAGTTCCTCACCTAAAAAACAGGGATGTTGGTGGCTATGTATGCACTGGGAGGCTCTTGGAAGTTGACTTAACAAGGTTGACTTTAAGTTGACCTTAAGTCAACTTCAGCAATTGACACTGTGCAGACATACCCAAGGCTGCCCTGCCCCTGCCCTGCCCCCAATGCTCATCAAGCCCAGAGCCCAATCCACCTCAGGAGCCAATCTGGCCCCAGCCACCACTGGCAAGCAGATGGGAGCCAGATCCAACTCCCATCCCCTTGCATCAGGCGGGGGGGCTGGAAGCTGGATCCTGCCACCCACAGAGAGGGGTTGGGAGCCCAGTCTGGACCCCATGCTCTCTCTGCACACTGCGGGGGCTAGCAGCCAGCTCGAGCCTGGTCAATTTCACAGGTTCGGAGCCTGTGAAATTGGCCAAGCTCCGAGTCGCTTTTGCTGCAGCATAAGCAGCTTGGAGCCAGATCGGGCTCCGAGCCGACTCCTAGCGCCCACAGCCTGGAGAGGGGGGCTGGCTGCCAGTTCCTGCAGCCTCTGGAAAGAGGCTGGGAGCCTGATCAGGCTCCCAGCTCCTCACTGCACGACAGGAGCCAGATCAGGCCCCCAGAGCTGGATCAGAGCCCTGGAGCCTGATCATATCCTTGGGCAGGGAAGGGGGCCAGAGTCAACTTAAAAGCTTAAGGACAGGAGTTATTGAGTCAACTTAAGCAATTGTTTACGTCAACTTAATTTCTAAATATAGCCTGCGCTTTGCTTAAGTCAACTTAAGCCCATTGTGTAGACATACACAATGACACCTCTCTATCTTACAAGTGTGTTATGAGGATAAATTCATCTATTTTAGCGATGTGTTTCAGTAACTGTGGTGATAAGCACATTAAAACACCTAGAAATAAATATTTACATACACAATCAGTAGAGGAAAAGAGCTGACTACATAAAGCAAGCAAAGAATCTACATTTGAATATTACACTTGAGCCTGACCTGCTGGATTGGGCAGCAGCGGAAAAATCAGATCTTCCATTTGCTTCCTCCTAATTTTCTCCCTGATGGAAACTGCTCCCATTCCTTGCTTCTACAAAACTACTTACCTGACCACACAAAAGGACTGAAATTCATGTTAGTCACATAACAAGCTACTACAGACTATGCCTCCTCTTTGACTTTAATATGTTACTTGCATGAAATGCAAGTCCCTTTCCATCAACCCTATCAATCTGATTTTGTAAGTTCCCCCATCCTCAAAGCATCTAACACAGTGTGATTTTCTCCCACGAAAACTCATGCAATAAATAAATTTGTTAGTCTTTAGGTGCCACAGGACTCCTTGTTTGTAATCCGGGTTATGTTTCCACACTGAGGTTTCCTTTCTAGCTAAGCAATCAAGCCAGCAAATCTGCTAGGTCTTCCTATAACTCCCATAGTACCCAGCTTTGTAAAATGTGACCTTATGAGTTTATTTTTCTGCTTACATGAAATACTGCGTATTTTGGATGAGTGAGTGACTTCCTCAAAAGCAAAAAGAAAGAAAAAGAAAAATCCCTTCTCTAAATGTTCCAGGAAGCAGATGAAAACCAAGTAATTAATGGAAACGTATTAGCTGGCAAGGAAGATTATTTACCAGTGGTGAATGATGTGCTTCTAGCCAAGCCAGTACCAAGCACTATGAGCTTTTATTATCTCATTCACAAGCTAGCTCCATATTTGATTTGGGCATTAAAAGGGTCCATTACAAAGAAGCTTTTCAGCTAATATTATGCCAAGTACAAGTTAAATAAAGGCTGCTCTTGTTCTGAGCACTTTTGCTGCCGCTGAATCTGGTCTGCCTCTTGTCCTGCTGCTTTACTTTCATGGCTCTGCAGAGTTCTTTTCTGCCTCTATATCTTCCACAGATGAGGAGAGGGTGAGACCTCTTGTGAGGTTTGTTCATCTGTAATTCCTACTTTCCGTGTTGATAGAAATTTAGCTATGTGAGTGAGAGCTCATTATTTACTTGATTTCAGCATGGTTTTCCCCTGGAAAGTCCAATCTTGACTCTAAGGTTAGTCTGACTGATGCACAAGTGTCTTTACAAAAAAACTAAATGACTTTTAATTATGAAGGACCACAACAGATTTGAAGAGCTGAGTCATGTCCTGTGGAAAACCTGCCTAGCAACTTTTGGTTTTGGAGTAACAAAAAAGTTACTCCTGATCAGGGCTAGCAAGATCCTCATGCAGCTGTGGAGTTCACCTCCCACCCTGGTTTGGAGAGTGGGAAAGAAGGCACCTTGCTTGCTTCCCTGTTCAGTCGTTCCACCGGCTGCCCTGCCTGGAGTGCCAGGCCGGGTTTATCTTGCCACTCCCCACTGTTCAAAGATAGAGCTAATTAAGACTCTGCTAGGACTCTTTTGTTTAGAGCTGAAATCACTTGCTTGGGACAGCACTGCTGCCTAGCTCCAGCAGTGGGGTTTACTCCTAAGAGCTGAAATCAGGAGAGTTGAGATCACTGAGGGCTGAGAGGAACCTCAAAAGAATGACCAGTAGAAGTTATTGCTGGAGGACTGCTGGCAGAGCAGAAAGTGGAGTAGCTAACAAAGGTTATGTCTGCACTATGGGTTTAAGTTGACTTAAACCCCCTTAAGTTGACTTAAACAAATCCTTCTCTATATTTAGAAATTATTAAATTGACTTAAGCAAGTGCTTAAGCCGACTTAACAACTCCTGCCCTGTAAATCAGTTTAAGCTTTTAAACTGACATTACAGGGCACGGCCTGCCCCCTTCTCCACCCCTGATTGTGATCAGGCTCTGGGCCCAATCCAGCCTGGGAGCCCAATCCAGCTCCTGCCTTGTAGCAAGGAGCTGGGGGCTGGATCTGGCTCCCAGGCCTTCTCCCCCGGCAGCAGGGACTGGCAGCCAGCTCCTGCAGGCTGCAGGGGCTAGGAGCTGGCTTGGAGCCCATCTGGCTTCCAGCGGCTTGCCCCACGAAACTGACCAGCCTCTGACCTATTTGGGCCACAGCACAAGCAGCTGGGAGCCAGATAGGCTCTTAGCCCCTCTCTGCAGTCTGCAGGGGCTGGCACCTCACTCATCCCCTGGCCGCATGCAAGCAGCCAGGGGCAGGGGGAGCCAGCATCTCCCCTGGCCACTTGCAAGTGGTCAGGGGCAGGGGGAGCTGGCTTGTCCCTTGGCTGCTCACAAGTTGTCAGGGGTGTGGGGAGCCAGCATCTCCCCTGGCCACTCGCAATCGGTCAAGGGTGTGGGGAGCCGGCATTTCCCCTGGCTGCTTGCGAGACGCCGGGGCAGATGCTGGCTCCCCGCACCCCTGACTACTTATGAGCAGCCGGGGTGATGCCAGCTCCCCCTACCCTTGGCTGCTTGTGAGTGGCAAGGGGAGATACCAGCTTCCCTACCCTGGCTGTGGAAAGGGACTTGGAGCCAAGTCAGGCTCCTAATCCCTCTCTGCCACCCTGGCACCACGGGTGGCAGGGACTTGGAGCCAGCTCCTGCCAGTGGTGACAAGTGACCTGGGGCTGACCTTATCGCTGGGGGCAGGAGGCTTGGCAGCCTGGTCAATTACACAGGAGTGAAACTGACCAGGCTGCATAGCCCCTGCTCAGAGGGCAAAAGCCAGATCAAGCCCCTTGGGCCAGATTGGTCTGTGGAGCCAATCAGAGTACCCAATCAGAACTGGGAGCAGGGTAGGAGGAGGCGCACCCTGGATATGTCTGCCCTGAGTCGACAGCAGACATACCCTGCAGTCGACTTAACTACCTTGTTAAGTCAACTTCCAGGCCCCCCCTCAGTGTAGACATAGCCAAAGTGGCCAGCACAGTGGGGTGACTGGTAGAGTGGTAAGACAGTGGAGTTAGTGAGGCTCCTTCCTTCCCTTATCCCCAGCCGAGGTGGGAAGTGGACTCTGCCACTTCCTCTCTGAACTCTGGGTCTGCACCGACTGCCAAGAACAACTGTGAAGAGTGAGACACATCAAAGAAAATTCCAATTGGTGGCATAAGAACCTGAAGTAAAAGGATCCTACCCAATGTACTGTAATAGGGGTGTTTTCCTCATGGTTTTATGCTTCTGTATCCTACTTGTGGCATTTTCCCAAGTTCATGTCATCTCACTTTCCCCCTTTTAATAAAAGTTTCTTTCCTTCACTCAGATTCAGTGCTTGCAAGAGGGGAAGTATTGCCTCGAGAGGTGCCCAAGGACTGGTGTGTAATTGCCCCATGTTACTAGGTGGGTGCTCAAGCTAGTTTTGTACTGTTGAAAAGGAACCCCTAGATATCTAACTCAGCTTCAACTGATAGAAGGATCAATCAAAGAGAATGCCCCAGAGAATCCTTTCCAGAATTTACCGGGAGCTCAGTATAATTCTAGAAACCTCTATTCTCAAGAATAAACCTTTGCAGGATTGGGTGCATGCTTGTGTATTCAGCAAAGCTCAGTACCTTGACTTAAGAAGTTGCTGTAACTGGGGACACAACTGAGGGATTTCTCAATTACACTACAAATTTGATTAATCAGACTTCAATTACTGGATACTCCTTGTTAACTGAAACTGGAACCATGCACTCCAGATTATTAATTACATTGAAAATTCCCTCGATAGTCTAAATCTATCTATCATTGAGGAGATTCAGATAAATGAGACTATGCTGTAGTGGAATCTCAGGGTCTCCAAGTCCTTTTATTTGCTCCTTTATCAAGAGGATAATTTCCCATTCCAATATTCTGTCTGAGTCATGGACATTGATTGTTCGCACATACGTAAACTACCTAGTTAATTAAAGATTTTCAGTCTTATGCATCATACAATTCAGAGGAGAGAATTTTGCCCTTATAAGGGAAAACACATTGATTTCAGAAGAGTGGCTGAAGCCTATAGCACTCTACTGCAAAGCAATCATTTATCTGACATGTTGGCTTTTCTCAGCTAGAATAAAAATTTAAAATGGTTTATTAATTTTGTGTGAGAAAGGAGAGATCCAACAGAAATTCTGTGACTGAAAGAGTTGTATATGGACTATACTGATACTGGTATTTGACTTACCCAATTTTGGTAAGGGAAAACTAATATCAAAGTGTTTCTCATAAAATTCCAGTAGTTTCAAGGCTGCTTCTAAGGCATAATGTGTCTGGTTCCATTTGTCAGGTGATGCATAGATGGATACCTATGAAAATTGATTACAGCAGTAATTCCCAAACTTCTTCATATTACAAAACACTTTTTAAGACAGTGAGCATGTTTGTATCAATTCCCCTCCTACCATCCCAATCACATATTTTGTCGGTAGCAAGCCCAGCATTTGATTCCATGCAAAAGTTTTATTAGATATGTTATTGTGAAAATTATCTTACTTTAATGCAGTGGGGGTAGCTGTTTAGTTACAGCTACTGGTTTGTAACTGTGTTGTTTATCTTCTCTTCCTTGGTATACTATTTCACTTGTTCAGTATTGCTCCTCATTGCCTGTAAATCTCACTGCTCTAATAAAAAAAAGTCAAACCCTAAAATAACCTTAATTATTGGTCATGCGGAAACCTTGAACTCACCTTGATTCCTGATGATGTTGTGGCCTGTACAGACTTGAAATCACAAACTATGTAGGCTACAAGGTAAGTGCTCATTTTCACAGTCACATCAAAATGATCTTCCAACAGGCCTCCTTCGAGTTCAATTGTTTTAATCTGCAGTTGGGGGGGGGGGAAGCAATGTTCTTCAATAAGCAACCCATTTAACAGATGGCAGGCCAAAATCAACCCAGGGTACAATACATTTCATCAGGAATAATTATTCTTTATTTGCATTCTGGAAGGATGTACTGTGTGCTAGACCCTGCCCATACAATTAGGATGACACAGTCCCTGCACTGAAGAGTTTATAATTGTGGGCCCCAATCCCATAACAGTATGGTCTTTCCTCTTGAAGGATAATAGTGCCAATGGTGGCCCAGAGCCCGTCAGCTCTGTTCCAAGGCTTGACTGCTGGCTTGCTTTCTGAGTGCTCTGGGGAATTACAATCCTGCAAAGTCATGTGACAGCCAGGAAAGCGGGTGCTGTATATTAGGAAAACATATGTCTTAGCTTACAAGGCTGAGAGACCTGCACAGAGTTGGAGACCACTGGGGGAAAGTCTTAAGAGGAAAGCATTGTAAAGGACTGTGAAGCCCAGGAGAGAAGATAAGCAGGATGGGCTCAGGGCCATAACTACAGTGGGGCTTTGCCCCAGGTGCACTGGAGTGGTTCCATTGAGCTGCTCCATTAAAGGGAGCATTCCTCGCTGCTTGCACCTGCTGCTGGCCATTGTAAAGGGTGCGTTCCAATCAGAATATGCCCCAGGCGCTGGGTTTCTTAGTTACAGCTCTGGATGGGCTATAAAAATAATGATGCCCTGGTAAAGGGCTGTAAGGAACTAGAAGCTCTGGGGAACACAGCTGAAAAAACTTAAAGCTCAGCTGTTGTATCAGTGGCTCAAAACCTTCCCAAATTACTGTACCTTTTTCAGAAGTCTGATTTCTCTTGTGTACCCCCAAGTTTTATGTCCCTGAAAAATCACATGCTTACAAAATCAGAGGTAAAAATACAAAAATGTCACAGCACACCGCTACTGAAAATTTGCTTACTTCCTCATGAAATAAATCAATTGGAATAGAAATATTGTATTACATTTCAGTGTATAGTATATACAGCAGCATAAACAATTCAGTGTTAGTAAGAAATTTTAGTTTGTACTGACTTTACTAGTGTTTTTATGTACCCTGTTATAAAACTAGGCAAATATCTAGATGAGCTGATATACCCCATGGAAGACGACTACACTCTCCGGAGTACTTGTATACCTGACTGAGACCTGCTGTTTTATATTAAGAAACCAGAGCTCCAAAAAAGGTGAGTTGATTAAAAGGCATCAACCATGGGCATCTGTTTGACTAAGGCAGTGGACAAGCCCAATGCCAAACTGGGCACATTACTGTACACTTAAATGTTAAGCTTTACACACATGAGCAGTTCAATTGACTTGGAACTATGAAAATGCATATAGTTAAACATATCCCCAAGTCTTTGCAGCACCAGCTTGCATTTGGTCAACAATGTATTATATCAGTTTTAGCCGGGGCTGGTCTAAAATTTTCTATCAAAATCATTTATCCTATGAAAAATGGGGGTTTTGATTAAAATATTTTAATGGAATGAGTCGCCTTTCTTCAGAAGGTTTTGCTATTTCTTATCAGAAAACTGAAGAACTAAAAACTGTACAATGCTTCAACTGAGGAGGTAGGATGTTTGATAAACAGTTGATATTTTCTGCTAGAAATGTCAATAAAAACAATTTTTTGTTTTTATCATCTACATTTTTAGCAGGAAAAATAAACCATTTTCTGGCCAGAACAAGCCAGTCAAAAATAAGATTTAGAAAATGAGCATGCAGAGCTGCTATTTGACTACATCACCAAGCCTTTAACCGAATCATACCTTGGGCATGTTAGACAATGCAATGTGCTTTCTCTCTCTCCTTATGGTGATCGCAAAGTTGGCTTTGAAAGATGGTTCATCAAAGCATGGAAAAGCCATGCGTGCTGAGGTAGGCTCAAAATCTGTTGTAGCTATTATCCTGTGAGACATAATACAGAAAAAGTTAAACCTGAAATAATTTTATGTCATAGCCTATCACAGGTTTAGATCTTGATAAAGCAAGTTTCATAAGAATAGATTTTTCTAATCTGTGTTGTTACACTTTTTAATTTATTAGAATATGGTCAAAGACCAGTAAAAATAATAGATTTTCTTTAATGTTTTGGGGCTTCTGTCCACTTTGTTTCAGCATCAGTACCCAAATGCATAGTATTATGAAAGCCATTTGTTACATTATAGATTGGGGGGAAGAGGATGTTGCAGGCACCATGACTATTTTACAGAATTGTACAGCTGGTAGCTGTAGCTTTAAATAATTTAGAACTTAACCTCCCGATCAGGTCTGGTCACTCTGACAACAGCTCTGTGATTGCATTCAGCAGGGAATTCTGGTCATAGATTTGTGACTTGCTTTTTAAAATTACCACATTCTATTGAGGGGACCTTTGACACCGAATGAGTGTGCTGCATTTCTCATAGATCAACACAATAATTTTAGCACCCATACAAACTTAATCAAAGCACTTGTTTTAAAAAAATCACATAAATTATAAATGTTTTGCTAAAAATGAATGGCCCTGTCCATGTGCTTAGCCATTTGGCTGAAAAAGGGTCCACAGGCAAGGTAACTAAGCTAAGGAGGGATTGTTATTATTGTTATCATTATATATTACAAAGTATTAGTTTTGAATAACTGGACCTAAAATTTTACCATAATTGTGAGTTCAGCTGTGAGAAGTGAGTGAAAGTCCATAAAATGTCACAATAACCTGTAACAACAAACACTGATGGAAGAAAGTAAAAAAGGGAGACAGACTGAATCCAAACAAAAAGGCTTTGCTGATATGACTCAGGGACTGCATTAAAATCATGCCTGGTAAACAAGCATGGGACTGGAAATCAATGGAGAAAATTGGTGTGTTGGAAATGCATGAAATTCACCATCAAGGCTGCCATCTACTCTGTCTCCTGGATCTCTGGGATCTACCATGACATCACTGGGGCCTTCATTTTCCTGATCCTGGGGGGTATCTTGACCAGGCTAAGCCAGAGAGAGGGATCCAGGTGATATTGCCGCCTCTAATGCTGTTGCTAAATTCTGACCACTCCCTGAGATATGATTTTTCCCCACATTCCCATTTCCTTCTCCCTTTTTGCCTTCTGTCTAGTAAGAGTCTGGCTTAGCAACCTACTGTGTGCCACTAAACAAAAAGGCTAGTAAAAACAACACACCGAACAACTTGCTATTGGCACACATTTGCAGTCTTGGAACAGCTAATAAGACTCTGTGCTATGGGGTTGCAAACCAAAGTCAGTAAAAGATACAGAAACTGCATTCTCCCTCTCTTTCTCTCTGGGTAGTTGGGTGTGTTCTCTTCTCTTTCCAGTTGTATGTGTTTGCCTTGTTTTGTCTTTTAGGAAATGGAATCAGACTTTAACAAAAGATCCAGCCCATCGCTGCTATTGTCTCTTTCCCCACTCCAGAAAGACAGTGATTAATATTTTCATATCTTCTAAAAGACAATCAGCTGGGGATGAAGGACATTGCTTGTAACCACTCTCTGTAGGAAAAGGGAATCAGGGATGTTGTTAAAATGAAAGCTTTAATGCTCTCCATTTCAAAATGCTGTAACTTATTTTTACCTTCTTTTTCCCATTTATTTAACAAGAGGTTAAAGAATTTTTATGTTTTACAGTTTGGGACTAAGCAGACTTAGGTGTGTCTATTCCAAACGGCAAACTTTATTTAAACCTGTTTAATGTTGGATAGTTAGAGAGATATGTAAATACATTTAATTCTTTGGCCTCATTTGTTCTTATGGGGCACCTCCATTACTGAAGCGTGCAGCTATGGTAGCCTATTCTGCATGATCCACTGCTGTTCTCTTTGTGGGTGATCTGTGCTTTTGATCTACCCAGGATACCCTGGCTATGTCTACACTGCCAAAGATATTGTGAAAGTTATTTTGAATTTATTAATTCAAAATAGGTGTCTAGGGAAGACTCTCTATTTCAAAATAAGATAGGAATTATTATTTCAAAATAGAAAGTCTTCACTAGACTCTCTATTGTGAAATAGGGGAAGGCAGGGAAAAATATAGGGCCATTGTTTTGAAATAAGTCAATTCTGTGGCTTGGAGTAACATTTTTTGAAATAACTATTATGAAAGAATTGCTTTTTCAAAATAAAAGCAGGTTTAGTTATTTCAAAATAGCACTTTGTTTTTTTCAAAATAATGAAGTGCTTATTTTGAAAGAAAAAAATGCCTGCATGGACAAGTAAAAAGTGTTTTCAAAATAAGCCTGCTTATTTTGAAAAAACTTTTCAGTGTAGACATACCCCATGTCATCTACTCAAGATGTTTTCCTGCACCATATTCTTTTGCCATCAACTTTCTCTTCCCTTCCCATAACAATGTATTGCTCATTGAACCCTTTAAAATGTGCCTATAAATCACTTCTCTCTTTATAGGATCTGTGACTAGCATTTGCTGTTTTCCAATCATCCCCAATGCTTTTACATTGGTTATGTAGTCTTCTTTGCAACTATTTTTCTCATCAAAATTAATACAACAAGCAAATCAAAGCAGTTGCAAAGATTCAAACCCTGGGAAACAGTATATATAGGAAGATGGGGTCAAATCACCTGTTGCAATGAGAAAAAAATCAAAAGTCCCTATTAAGCTTTGACCTGCAGTTACAATATGACCTGATCTCTGATTTACACTTCCCTGCATTTTATTTCCTCCCATTCTGGAAGTTTCCTCATCTTCAACATGTCTGACAAAGTGGGATTTTCTCCCACAAAAGCTCATGAAATAAATAAATAAATTTGTTAGTCTTTAAGTGCCACAAGACTCCTTGTTTGTTCCTCTTTTTATATATTACCCTGAGCCTTAATTTCCTCCCCCCTCAAAAAGTCAAGCTGGCTCCCAAACTGCCAAATATGTCACAAAGGGTTTGTCTGATCTTGTCCTCCACGCACATGGAGAACAATCAGAGAGTCCCATTGATTTTTATGGGAATTTTACTTCCCTGAGAAATATGGCTCCAAAAAAGATGAATGCTTGTGCCTAGCTTTAACCATGTGAATTGTATTATAGACCTGAGCTATTTTTGAATAATTTAAGCACAGGTGTAAGTCTCTGCAGGACTAGGGGCTAAAAGATCAGAACAAAGTGAGGCCTCCCACTATTTTATATCTGACTCATCACAGCCAATCACAATCTAGATTTATATTGCAAGACTATATAAAATGCACTACTCTGGTCCTTGTCTTTGCCAGGGCATCTATGATTTACATCATGCTAAATTGTTTTTATTCTCTAGTTTAAGCAAAATGTGTTCATACTATGACCCCCTTGTGCCTTACCTCTGTTAATCCAACCACTAGGTCCAACAGGACCCAAATACTAGCATCAGATTCTGGCTCTTCAGGCTCAGGGCAGCTCCCCTCCTCCTGCCCTTAGGGTTGACACAACAGCAGGTGCAAGTGCCACTCCTGCTGCCACCTCTCTACACAGACTGTAGTGCACTGTATGTACGTCCAGGAGTTGCAAGACCTCTCGCTGCACAGCATTCACAGTGCAGTGAAGTGGCAGTAACCAGCAGGGGTGGGACATGCAGCCGACTTTTCATTCGGTAGATGCATTTCACAACCCCTGGGATCCTTTTGCAATCCCACTGTAGTACTAGTCTAAGCTTTCAAGGATAAGTGATGCCCTGTGACTTGGAATCAAAAGCTGCACGATACAAAGCTTTGCAATTGCCATTTTCATTCATCACACCTTCACTGAGTTATTGCTCAGGGAGTACTTTTCCCATCACTTGCAGATGACCATCCATTGTTTTCCAGTTTATAGTCCCCTGATCTGAGGCACCATGTAACAGCTACCAGAATATCTCTAGCTCAGGAGAGCAGAGCCAGGTTCCCATCAGAGCACAGTACGAGTGGAAGAGTTAGTGCTGAATGGAGCAAGGCACACTCATGCCCCAAGCCCAGCCAAAGGAAAGAACACCACACTGTTCCGTGTTCAGGGAGCTAATTCCCCCAAGACTGATTTTACACTGGTGGATCATCAACGTAGTTCTGATATAACTGAGAGGAGACCCAGGCCCTGAGAGTCAGATTTTTGCCTTTAGTGTGGCCGTCTCACTGAACCACGTCTTCTGTTTCGTAGTACACATTTTCATTTAAAATATCATATAGAGCCAGGTGGGGCTAATCACTTTGTTTCTGTACAGGTCCCATCCCAGGAAAACATACAATTAAAGTTAACCATGATATAAGACACAAATGAAATCTAGAGTTCAGGGCACAAGTATCTACAAAACATTAATTCCAAAATGGGAGCTGTGTTAGTCTAGTTCAGCAAAACAAACAAGGAGTCCTGTGGCACTTAAAGACTAACAAATTGATTTATTGAATGTGGAATTTTCTCCTATGAAAGCTCATGTGATAAATTTGTTAGCCTTTAAAAGTGCCACAAGACTCCTTGTTTGTTTCTATGAAACACTATGGAGAGTAGCTGTAGCTAGGTTGGTTCCAGGATATTAGAGACTGGCAGAAGAGCTCTTCATGGCCTGAAGGTATCTCTCAGCAACGGAAGTTGCGCCAGTAAAAGATATTACCTCACCAACCTCGTCTCTCAAAAGTTTTAAACAGGCTCTTACCTGGTTTCCCCATCACGACTTTTGTAAATACTTTTGTAAAATCCATCAAAGCCATCTGCCAGGCTGGCATGAAACTCTATGACAACCAGATATCGCTGGCCAGCTGTTAATACTTCAGGAGCCTGCAGGGCAATTTGTTCATGTGCAGGATGTTCTAGGACGTGAAGGTATTTTTCTGGTTTGCTGGATCCCACGTCACCTTTGGGCAGAAGAACTGCACTGGTGATTTCAAGGCCTTTGCTGTGCAAGATGATAAAGCTGGTGTTTTCTCTCACAAGGATCTCTATCCTCTCCAGTCCAGTGAAATGTAAAGTAGTAAGATTAGGATGAATGTAGAGGTCATATTGGATTGGGACTACTGTATCAGGAAGCCTCAGCTTGTTCCAAGGAAATGACATGCCACTGGTAGGGACAGGCTCATTGTCTTTATATGTTTGATATTTAAATGCAGAAGTTCCCAGAGCATAAATGTGCAATAGCTGCTGCACTGCTACCAATGAATATACTCTATAGAGACTAGCCATTGGAAATCTAGGCATCAGGCAATCTAGCCTCTCTAGAAGAAAAGGAAAAAACTACAACTTCTTCTGGGGAAAACATCCAGCTCCTGAAAACATTGTTTGCTCTGACTGCATCACACACTGGCCATAATGTAGTTTTCCAGTAAATGAATCCTCATCTAGAGAAAAATAAAACACACATGTCTCAAATGTATGAAAAACCAGAACCTCGCTTGTTAAATCTTTGGTCATAATTTTCAAGCTTCCTGCATAAAACACACAGACAAAGAAGACAAGTTCCAGACAATGAAAGCTCACTTTGCAGCTTTTTAAATGTTTAAAATGACAAGAATAACTCGAATGACTCAGGATACGTCTACACTGCAATACAATACCCACAGGTGATTTGGGTCGGCTGACTCAGGCTTGGGGAGCTTGACTGCAGGGCTATAAAACTGCAGTATAAATGTTGGACTAGCGCTGGAATATAGTGCTTAGCTTCAAGCCCAAACACCAAAATTTACACTGTAATTTATAGCTTTGTGTCCCTCCAACCCCACTCTCCAGGCCAGCCACAGCTGTGACACAGATTTTGTATCACGGGGAAGATGTACCCTAAGTGCCTCACACAACTGTTTGAAAATACAATAAAACCCCATCCTTGCAAAGCCTATTTTTGAGCTTGAAGTTAGACACCTGCTTCAGTACCTTGCTGAATTATAGCACAAATCAATGCATCAAAAAAAAATCCTCAGTATATAATTATATAAACTAATGATGCAGCAAGGAAAAATATTCCCACATTATCTACAAACCTTTGATACTTGTTTCATTGTCATAGCTCCTAAAAATATGTATACCTCATGGCAAAACCTGAAGGTCAGCAGATCTGGAAGAAAATATTTGTATTTGTCTGAGATTATATTTGCAGGGGACAGAAGGAAGATTTCAACTCCCACATCTATTTCCTCTTAACTTGAAGGATATAGCTCTTGTGGAATAAAGTACTCACAGCAATGTGTCATTTCTCTCAGCAAGTCTTTATTTGGTGGGGTAATTTTAGCAGCTGCATTCTGAAATTTACTCTAGTGTGCTTAGGGAACTAGCTAAAGCAATCTCAGAGCTACTAGCAATTATCTTTCGAACTCCTGGAAGATGGTTGAGGTCCCAGAGGACTGCAGGTGGGCAAATATATTACTGATCTTTTAAAAGGGGAACAGAGCAGACCTGTAGAGTTATGGAACAATCGGCCTAACTTTGATACCTAGAAAGATACTAGAACAAATATTAAACAATCAATTTGTAAGCACCTGGAGGATAATAGGATTATGAGGAATACCCAGAATAGATTTGTCGAGAATAAACCATGTTGAACTGCCCTAATTTCCTTTCTTGACTAGTGGATAGTGGAGAAGCAGTAGATGTGGTACCTTGATTTTTTTTTAAAGTCATGTGATGGTCCAACATGACATTTTCATAAGCAAGCTATGGAAATTGGGTCTAGATGAACTTACTGTAAGGTGGGTGCAAAACTGGTTGAAGGATGATACTCCAGGTGTAGTTATTAATGGCTTGCTGCCAAACTGGGTGGTTTTACCTAGTGCAGTCATACAGGGATCGATCCTCAATCTGGTGCTATTCAGTATGTTTATTACTGACTTACAGTGGAGAGCATCCTTATAAAATGTGTAGATGACACCAAGTTGGGAGGGGGTTGCAAGCAGCTTGGAGGAGAAGATTAGAACTGATAATGACCGTGACAAATTGGATAATTGGTCTGAATTCAGGAAAAGGAAATTCAGCGAAGACAAGTGCAGAGTACTTTACTTAAGAAGGAAGCATCAAATCCATAACTGCAAAATGAGGAATAAGGGGCTAGGGACAGTATTGCTGCAAAGGATCTAGGGATATAGTGGATTACAAATTGACTTTGTCAACAAGGTGATGCAGCTGTCATTCTAAACTGTATTAACAGGAATGTCCTGGTCTCAGCACTGATGATGCCTTTGCTGGAGAACAGCATCCAGTTATGCGTCCCACACTTTCAGAAAGATGTGAACAAACTGGAGAGCATTCAGATGCACAACAAAAATGGTTTACACAATCTTACATGTAGAGAGACTAAAGAAAGTGAACATGGTTAGTACTGAGAAAAGAAGACTGAGGGGAGACCTGAGAATAGCTTTCAAGTATGTTGAGCTCTTAGAAAGAGAGTGACAATCAGGTTGATGAAAGTATGTCAAAAAGTAATAGGTTTAATTTGCAGCAAGGGAGATTTAGGTTAGATGTTAGGAAAAACTTTCTAATGGGTAGGTAAAGACTGAAATAAACTTCTAAAGGTGGCAGTGAAATCCCCATTACCGGAGGTTTTTAAGAACAGGTTGGACAAACACCTGTAAGAGAGGATCTAAGTTTAGTTGGTCCTGCTACAGTGCAGGGACCTGGACTTGATGAATTACTTATGTCCCTTCCAGCCCTGTATTTCTGTGATTCTGGACAGCTTGTCCAGAATGTAGCCACGAAAATGGTCTTTGTTGCCTCTCCCTTTTCCTATCAAAAACTCCCCTGCCCATGCCCACTCTTATCAAGGTTGTGCTACAGGGAATTGCAGAGGTGTGAAGGTGGCTAATTTGCTTAAATGCAGAAGGCTCAAGCAAGGCTCTCTGCTTGCAAATACTTGGACAGGGGAGCTTCCTGAGAAAAGTTTAGAAAGCTGAAGAAGAGTGAGCAAATAGAGCAAATAATAAACCTCCTGAAAGACTAATAAAAACAGATATTAATTTTAAAATAGATTAGCTTATATTAGTTCAAGTAAAGACAAGTCAAAAATAAATATAAAAGCATTTAAAATAGAATATTTCTATGTGGCATTTACACACCATACTGCTTAAAAGATGGCTGCTTGCAAGTGCACTGAAAGCTTTCTTCCTCAAATGCAGAATGAATCCTCCTCCCCGTGCATAACCTCTTCCCTTCCCCCATGTTTTTCTTATTTCCATAGTGCATCTTTCTTACATGATCCTTTTGGCATGCTCCTGTCTGATCAGGACATCTTTCTTGCAAAAAGCCCCAACAGGTTTAGATTTGTTTTTAAGCAAACACATTGAGACTCCTGTGTATCACTGTCTTCCATTTGCTTCTTCAGCTTTGAATGGTGCTGCCTTTATTTTCACTTTTGTTTTCACACAGAGGCAGCCACGAGGGGTGTTCCAGGATTTGTTCCAAACTACAGTTCACTTTGCCAACATTGCATTTTAGATCTTACTGACACAAAGATCTAGAAATTTGGGGTTTTTTACTGACATGGCTAACTTTTTACAGACATCACTCAAAATACTATAAACAATATAATAATGTCACAAAAGTGTGTACTCACTCCATATTCTGCACACAGGAATATGAAAGCATGCAATTGTTCTAGCTGCAGGTAATGATCAGTTGGGTTCTTTGGGTAGTGACATAATAGAAATGATGAATTCATGATGATTAGTGTGGTTTTATGGTACAAGAATGATTGTGAATAATAACAAAGTCAAAATATGGTTTATTTTAACCCAATTTTATTGACATTAATTTATTTCTGCACTTATGAACAGGGTTACACTGTCCATTTTTTTTAACTGTCAGTAGATTTACTTATGGTTGGCAACCCTGCTTTTATTTAATAATCAGAGCAAGTTAAAACAAGCTGTGTGTGCCCATCCCACTCCTTGTGTGGTCTAATAGTACAGAATCCTTCAGAATGACCAATGGA
Source organism: Podocnemis expansa (assembly GCA_007922195.1). Taxonomy (NCBI): domain Eukaryota; kingdom Metazoa; phylum Chordata; order Testudines; family Podocnemididae; genus Podocnemis; species Podocnemis expansa. Next base: position 4,151,410 of record ML682066.1, read on the forward strand.
GCCCAGGGCCAGCTCAAGGGGCTGTGGCACCTGGAGACGGCTTTCACTTTTGCCTCGCCCCCACTGGGGGGGGGGGAATGGGGAGCAGAACCTGCCCTCTGCTCCTGGCCAGCTCACCCTGCCCCCAGGCTGGGAGCAGCCAGCCCAGGGCAGAGCAGGCCAGCCCAGAGGCAGGGCTCAGCTCTCTCGCCCCTCCCCTGGACCGGCTGTTTTTCCTTAGCGGCAGAGCAAGCTGGCCCAGAGACCGGGCAAGAGAGCAGAGTCCCCCATGGGCCGTCCCCCTGTGCCCCCAGGGGCAGAGTGACTGCCTTGGGGAGGGGCAGGAGTGCAGGGTCCAGCTTCTGGACCAGCCTGCCCCACCTCCCAGCATGGCACCCGGGCACCCATGAGCAAATGGCGCCCTGAGCCTGGGCCTCATTTGCTTATGGGTGGAGCTGGCCCTGGTTGTGCCTCAGTCATTTAAGTTCCAAAGCGGCAGCAGTGTTAGTCTAGTTCAGTAAAACAAACAAGGAGTCAAGTCTTTTAGGTACCACAGGACTCCTTGTAAGTTCCCCCTCTTCAAAGTGTCTGACAAAGTGGGATTTTCATCCCACGAAGGCTCATGAGATTAATAAATCTGTTAGTCTTTAAAAGTGCCACAAGACTCCTTGCTTTTTTTGCTTTACTAGACTAACACAGCTTCCCCTTTGGAACTTGGCAGGACTGCTTGTTTGTTTCAATCATTTAACTCTGACAGAAGATTAAAATACTGAGTGGGTCTATTATAAAGCCTGTACTGACAGCAGCCACAGATCAGAGACTTATGACTGAAGAATCAAAACCAGCCTTCAGCATTAACTGATTTCACTGCTAAATGTGGTCATTCATTTCCAAGGAGTTTTCTAGCCTTTGTGGATAATAGAAACCATTTGGTCTGGGAAGCTGCTTTTCATATGTCACATGCAAGTATGGGTTGGGTTTTTTTTTTTTGTCTGTTAAGAAGTGTTATTGCCTGCAGGACCTTTTATTTCTAGAAATCAACAGCCATTCTTGACAGACTTGAAAATAAAGCAACTATTCTGCAACCAAAATTAACTCCCAAGTATTTCAAAGTCCAGCCTCTGCAACGCAAAAGAAACACAGACTGAAGTTTTTAATTTTTTTTTATTGAACAATAGTGTGCTTGTCTTTATACAAAATGAAAGACACTCCCACTCTCCCAAGGCTTTTCAGTCTAAAAAGGCACAGTCCTGAAAGTTGCTGTATTCTCAAAAAGAAAAAAAAGTGTTATTAATCAGCAAGCATTGTTTACGCAGTAACCATTCTGAAAGACTTTTTTCTTAGCCCAGAGATACATGCACAGCACTCAGCACCATGAGCAAGTCTTTATGGCTCGGCTGAGCATAAAAAAGGGAAAGTGAGGGTGACTGGTGTGTGCGTAATAATACATGGCCAGGATAGAAGGGTTTATGTGCAATCTAGCATGCAGATGATCTGAATAAGAATTTTAAAGCTTTTTCCAAGTTCAGTAGAACCTCAGAGTTACAAACACCTCAGGAATGGGTGTTTGTAATTCTGAAATGTTTGTAATGCTGAACAAATGACAACTGAACACTGACTTAGTATGTCTCTGAAACTTTACTATGCCAGTGGCGCACAGATAACTGGGAGGGGAACAGGAGGGAGCCATGGCTGTGGGTGCCTGCCTGGAGTGGCAGAGGTGGGACCACCCTTGGAGGAACCTCCTCCCTCAGCTCCCTGTCACAGGTGGCCAGGACCTGCCAGGCTTTGATACTCCCAGCAGCAGCACCAGCCTCAGCTCAGGCCTGCTGTTGACCAAGGTCTCCCACTGTGGGAAGATAAACATCTATCAGTGTATGCACAGGTAAGCTAGTGGTATTAATTAAGGTAATTAACCATTCAGGCTATTAAAGTATTCAATTTAAGCTTACAATATAAATATTTCCTGCAATATCTATCTTTGCTTTTAAGGTTAACTGAATCATCTGCATCCTAAATATAAAGTATTTACACCAAGAAAGGGCATTAGCATCCACAAGCTAATCTGATTACATTGTTAACATCTAACAAGCAATAGGCAAACAGACAAATACAATTATGGTAGCATCTGTTCTTAACCCTCTCACAATACATAACAGGACTTCGCAAAGTATTTATAAGAAATGGTCCTGTTTACCATTCCAGTACTTTTCTAATATGTCTGTAAGGGTTGGTTTTGGGTCATTCAGCCTGCTGGTTGCTTAACCCTTGCAGCTCAGTTCCACATGTACTGCTCTACTTCCACATGTATTTGCTGTTTTTAGTCTCTGCTGCTGCCTGATTACTTACTTCTGGTTCCAAATGAGGCGTGTGGTTGACCTGTCAGTTCATAACTGTGAGGTACTACTGTACTTTTGCTTCCAGGCAGCACTACTGTTTAGTGTACACGATAGAGACACACTTAGAAGTAACAGATAGTACAGCAAACACAGGACCAGCCAATGACACAGGAATTCCAGTGGGATAGCCGTGTTAGTCTGTATACAGCAAAAACAATGAGAGTCCTGTGTTGCTTTAAAACCTAACAAATTTCTTCAGGCTGGAACCCATTTGACAAAGTGGGTTGCAGACCACAAAAGCTTATGCCCAAAGAAATTTGTTAGACTTTAAGGTGCCACAGGACTCTCATTTTGACATACAAATGCTCATCTCTCATGTTCAGTAGATCAGTTATAATTTACTGATTTTAAAGAGATGCAGTTTTCAATGCACTGATCAGTCCCATGTTTAGAACAGATATTGCTGGCAATGGGAATTTTGCTAGAAAGTCAAGCCCTTTGTATACATAAAAACAAAAGCCAGTTCAAGACATAATCCCAGCTCCTCAGAAGCATTAGGCACCTGACACCCAGAGATGTCAATGGGAGATAGGTATCCATATATCTCTGAGGATCTGGTTCAGAGTCTCTATTATTCAGCAGGCATGGCAGAGCAACAGGACAGTTTGGAGCGGGGGCACGTCACACATTATATCTTGAAGGAAAGAGGGCCAACCAAAATCCAAAGGGGTAGCTGTGTTAGTCTAGTCCAGCAAAAAACAAAACAAAACAAAACCCAAGGAGTCGTGTGGCAATTAAAGACTAACAGATTTATTTTTTGCATGAGCTTGCATGGGAGAAAATCCCACTTCATCAGGTGCTTCGAAGATGGATGAACTTACAGAATGGAATGAAAATAAATGCAAGGGAGTGTAAAGCATAGGATCAGGTCATATAGTAACAGCAAATCAGACCAGTTGCCTTCAAAGGTGGTCCTAGACTTGTTTGTGCTGATCTTCCCTGAGAATGCCAAACCTAAGGATAGTTTCTTGGGACAATTTGTTTCATGTCACAGTCTCTAATGTTATCTAAACATACAGTAGTATTTTGTTTCACTTTCTTAGCTAAACATTTATCCCACATTGGTGAAATATTTTGATCTCTCAAAAAAAAAAATCCCTGATTTTGGATTTAGCTCAGAGACATGCAATTACTATGATAGAAGAATCTAAAAAGTTAGAAACAGGCTTATTTTAAGGCTTTTTTTTTTAAATGAAACTAAGCTGTTTTCATCTATCATGCACCTAACGCAGCATTTTGTATTTGATAGAATTTGTTTCGTATTTCTCAAACAACCAAAGACAAAATATGGAGAAAGCTGGTTTTTATAGAACACAGGAAATCAGTATTAAAGAAACAATAAATAAGGCACACAATGGCAGGACAGGTTCAATGGAGCTGTTAAGAAATATAAGAGGCCTAAATTACATACATAAACTGTTCTGCCTGGGACAGCCGTGTTAGTCTAGTAAAGCAAAAAAAAAAAAGCAAGGAGTCTTGTGGCACTTAAAGACTATATATAAATTTGTTAGTCTTTAAGTGCCAAGAGACTCCTTGCTTTTTTTTATAAACTGTTCTGGACTTCCAAGTTAATTCTACAAGGTTTTAGTGAAATCAAAAGCACACACATACCTATATACATATAGGTTATGTCTACACTGGAAGACTTAGTTCGAATTTGTTAATTGGAACTAAAAAGTTGGAGTGTAGTTTGAACTAACCTCAAACTTATTAGTTTGAATTATCAAAGTGGACTAATTTGACTTAATATTATTGTTAATTTGAACTAACTGCCCTTAATTTGAATTTTTTAAGTTTGAACTAAGGGGTAATCCTAATCTATGCTGTCCTTAGTTCAAACTAAGGATCGAACTAAGGATTTAGTTCAAATTAACTGGCAGATTTTACTAATTCTAACTAAGCTCTTCATTAGTTTGAATTAAGGAATTCTTCAATTCAAACTAATGAAAGCCTAGTGTAGACAGGTACTAAATTAGTTTGAATTAAGCCTCCTTAATTGGAACTAACTTGCAAGTGTAAACATACCCAGACATACACACTTCTAAATCTAGCTATATTCCTTCAGTTGGCTAAATATCTAAACAGAATCACATACAGAGACAAACCCCAAACCAATATAAACACAGCAGGCCAAATTTCATAGCAGCACATGATCAGATGTCCGAAAGGATGTATGAACTGAATAATTCAACAACACTGATGACCAGTAAAGTACTGTATCAGGTATGCATCTATTTAGAGGAAAATTATCTAGGTTGATTTGAAATGTGCTAGTTTAAATCACCAAGTAATACCACAATCTTTCATCTGATCTCAGACAGCTTCAAGATTTTCTAATATCCATTTCCTTAATATAACTAAATTTCTCTCCATCCATTTTATATTCTTCTCAATATTCTCCACTGCAATCTGAGATGCTCTCAGTTGTGACATTTCCTCCTTTGCAGATTCAAAAAACAACTTTACCTATAAAAACAATAAAAAGGTTGAGATCAGATCTGAGAAGAATCTAATGACCTTAGTGACAGTTTTTACTTATCATTAAGTTTAGTACTACAACTGTGACACTTATAAGTGTGACAGTCCCCATCTTGGCCAACAAACTAGGAACTCAGCTGGTGACCTCCCATGGCTAAAAGCTTGAGCTGCACCTCCTTGGACTAAAGAATCAAAACTTTCTAGCTAGTGCTGTGGCAAACTGTGGACATGTATCATTTGTGCACATGGACGATAGAGGAACCTGTAATGTACACTAAGCAATGGATTACACAGGCACGTTAGTTTTCCTTTAATAAGTAATAAATTGCTGCCACAGGAGTTTACAACTGAAGTAGAGCTCTAGCATGATGCAGTATATAGTATTAGACAATAACCTCAATTCACCTTGTCTTTTGTTTGAGACACACTGCACTTTTTATTAACAAGAACCATCATAATAAGCATTGTTAAGGACCAAAGGGGAATGGGTACCTATCATGCTTGGCACTGCACAATCAGAGAAGCAGACAGTCCCTGCCCCCAAAAACTTCAAATCTAAACAGACAAGACAACAAGAGGGCAAGGAAAGGGTTAGAACACACAAGTAGAGGAAAACAAGGTGGTGGCAGCCAACTTCATGTTGACACCATGAATTTTTGGGGGGTAGATATAATTAGGAGGGGATACGTGAAAAAGGAAGGGAAGTGGAATCAAGAGGGGAGAAGAGGGTAAGAAGGGCAGGTGTGGTGTGATGCTGACATGGAGGAAGGGAGAGGTTTGGAGCAAACAGCCAGTTAATACAGGGGCACAGGAAATGTGGTCAAATGTGTAGAAAGTCTTTGAAATGTCCCAAGATTTCTGCTCTAGCTACTTCTGTAACAAGTCCTACTGGCTAGTCTATGGTTGGTTCCTCTCTGCAGTGTTTGCCCAAAGCCATGTTTTCAATTTGGAGGGGTGGGGAGGGAAGGCACCATCTGAACCTATTGCAGCACTGGAAATCACACCAAAAGTCAAATCTCAGTATAGAATATAAGACACATCACACCCTTTGAACATTTAATGTGATGGAAACCTACATTCAGGATCCCTTGTTAAGTCAACTTAACTGAGCCTCCAGTGAGAATGATGATGATTTAAGTAGCAATGAGAACATATATGACACCCATTTACTTCTGGCCCCAGACTGACCTCTTCCAGCTCCTGTTTGGAAGAAAAGTGTCCTGTCACTCCAATTATAATTGTTCTAATTGAGAAGGATCCTAGAGGGAATCTGAGGGAAAGAGGAGAAAATTGCAGACCTTATAAATTGATCTCTATGTAAAATGTTAGTAGCAATAAACATGATCGCTAGCAATATGTGTTAATGTCAGTTCAGGCTAGTAGCAGCCTGTAAATACTACTCTGCACTGCCATGCAAGAGACAGGTTTAATTTCTATTGCGGGTCTTCCATGCCTTGGATGATCAAGGGGTGGAAGTGCTGAAGTGCTTAGCTCCTGGAGGCAGGGTGTGCCTATTTCCTGACTTTCCTATACCCCCCCCCTTTAAGGCTATGTACACACTACAGGTTAAAATCCCTACAAGTTATGTCACTGAGCAGTGTGAATAAGCCACCCCGAGTGGCAGAAGTTACACTGATCTAACTGCCAATGGGCACAATGCTTTGTTGGTGGGAGAACTTCTTCCATTGACCTAGCTACCACAGCTTGCAGGGAATGCAGGAGAGCTCTCTCTCATTGGGTAGAGGGCTGCAATAGCTTTGGTGCACCTGTGCTGCTGTAAGCTGTGTGTCATAGCCATAGCCTTAGAGCTTGTCTTTGCTGATGGCACCAGATTCACCGCCTTGAGTTCAAACTTCCTGATCCACTGTTTGGGTTTGTGAGGACCTGCTTGAGCAATCTGAAAGTTCAATCCCTGAACAACATTCCAGCAACTAGGTAGTGCTGAGTCAAAGGGTACGTCTATACTGTGTGTTTATGTCAACTTAAGGGTCCTTAAGTCGACTTAAACAAAGCTCTGTCTACATTGCAAGGCAATAAAGTCGACTTTAGCATCAGGTAAAGTCAACTTTATGAGGTCCACTTATAAAATCGACTTTACCATTAAGTCGACTTTAGGCAATGTGGACTAACTAATTCAACTTAATAAAGTCAACTTAGTTCAGTGGGACCATTAATTCCACTTTATTAAGTCGAATTAAGCCAGGACACCCATTTTGACTTAATGTAGTGTGTACTCACTAAGTCGACTTAATAAGGTCTGCTTAAAGTCAACTTTAAGTAGACTTTATTAAGTCAACTTAATAAAGTCAACTTTGCTTTTATAGTGTAGTCATACCCAAAGGGAGGCCCCTCAGCACAGTGGACATACCAGGATTAGGGAAGTCAAAGGCAGATACACAAGTTATTTTAAGTTACCTGTGTGTCTCCATTCGACTGCTGCCAAAAAAGGCAAACAGTGTAGACCTGCCTTAAGTGTCTGTAGTTCTGTGGTTATTGGGAGCTTTCCGTGCCTTCTCTCCAGCCCTAGGACTGGTAGAAGTTCTGCTCTGCAGCTACTGATTTCGCAACAGACTGTCAAAAGGCTGCTGTGCTCCCACCCCATTCATTGGAGAGAGCGATGGCAAGTGGATGCAACTGTCGTCAGTAACTTTTTTTATACTATTCCAGCATACTACTGAAATACTCATTCAATAATGAAAGATTAGAGCATAGCTTTTCATCTCATGATTCTCTGAGTTTACTGTAGTTCTTTGCTATGCAGTATCAAAGATGTTGAGATTGGAAACCCATTAAGAAGAATGACAGATGTTTGCTCATCTTTAGGATAATTTTTTTTCAAAATCAAGAAATAAAATTCAGAAGTTAAAATTCAGTATCATAGTAATATTTGGCACTTCTATAGCACTTTCTATTCATAGATCTCAAAGCACTGTGCACAGGTGTTTAAGTATTATCCTTCATTTGCAAAGGAGAAATCGAGTCACAGGACAGTGAAGTTCCTTGCCCAATATAACACACTGAGGCAGCCAGAGAACTGAAAATAAATCTATCACTCAACTCTCAGTCCTATAACCTAAACATGCTGTTGCCAATAAAAACAGATCAGTTTTTGTCCTTCACAAATACTAACTTTTCTAGCAGTTTGCTCCAATTTTTCTGTACAAAATTCCATGCAAGGTGTTGTCCAGCTGGATTTGTGCTTACGCTATAGATGACTGATGGCAGGTCTTGAGTCTTGATTATATGTCCCTCCATTGCAAGCTCCAGTAACCTAAAGCATCAGAAATAGCCCCGAGACACCAAGAAAAGGCCAGGTTACATATTTATATATGAATCTATGTTAGAAAGTTTTGAAAGATCTGGTCTATATTGTGATCTCAGCCAGGATTAAAGACCAAAACCCAAACCCAGAGTAAAGTATTTCTTGGTTATTAGCCCTTAAAGGGCATTGTTTTGTGTATCTTCTCTTTTTCAGTTTTATCTCAGGCATAATATGATGTGCTTCAAAAAATCATCAGTGGTGACAGAGGACAAAACAAGGAGCAATGGTTTCAAGCTTCAACTGGGGAGGTCTAGGTTGGGTATTAGGAAAGCTTTCTCATTAGGAGGGTGGTGAAGCACTTCAGTGGGTTGCCTAGGGAGGTGGTGGAATTTCCATCTTTGGAAATGTAAGACCCAGTTGGACAAAACCCTGACTGGGATGATCTAGTGGGAGTCGTCCTGCTTTTAGCAGGGGGTTGGACTAGGTGACTTCATGAGGTTCCTTCCAGCCCTATGATTCTATAGCTACTGGCTCCCTATAACCCAATACAAGTTTTACTCCTTTGTGGTTCAGAATAATAGGCCAGATGAAGGCTGATTCCTCCTGTTAATTCTCTGAAGTTATATTATCACGATGACGACCAGGTATATACGGAAGTAAAAAAGATATGTATCCAGTTTGTGACTTTTTATAAAGGGTCCATTAAAGGACAAATGACTGCAACTACCTTTCTAAAAAAATTATCATATCATGATTCCTCTATTGCTGTTTGCAGGGTTGTATCTGTGCTGGTCCCAGCATATTAGAGATACAAGTAGGTGAGGCAATATCTTTTGTTGGACCAACTGCTGTTAGTAAAAAAAGCTAGTCCCTTTCATTAACAGAGATTGATTCAATAAAATATATTACCTCACCTGCCTTGCCCCTCTGATTCCTCTACTCATGGTCAGATATAAAGCTACATACATACAAAACAAGTAAAAATACATGTCAAACAGCAACAACTTTCCTGTGAGTAGGTTTGACCTGCTCATTTTGATTCCTGAACAATGTAACTATGCAGTTAAGGAAGAGTATGTGATTAAACAGTCGTCTGCATGTAAATGAATCCTACCTTGTTAGTTTTGCATCATCTTTGCTACTTGCCAAAGCTGAACAGATTTTAATCTTTTCAGCACCAGACATGGACACTTTATATCTCTCCAGAAGAAAATTCCAGCCATCAACTGTTTTGGATCCAACAGAATAAACAGTCTCCATGACATCAGAAGGGACATTACTAAATAATAAAGAATACAAGAAATAAAGTTTTATTCAGATTTGTGATGTATGGTTTTTAATGGCTGAATAAAAGTAAATTAAATGGCTGAAAACAGAGGCCCTGATTTTATAGTGAACTATATTAACACAGGTCTTCCCCTTCTAGAGTCTACTTGAAATCAGTGGAAGTTTGCATGGATGCATGGCTCTGTACCTGTAGAACCCAAGGCAGGACCAGGGCCAGAATGGGACAATTTTTTTCAAAAACAGAAACATTGCTTCATTTACCTTTGTATAACAATGTGAACACCAAGAGTGGCACAAGAAGCAGATTACAGTAATAATAATGAAGTGGAAGGGAAAGGTCAAACAGCTGAAGAGTAATCACCCCAAAAGGTATTTTATACTACTGTAATATGATGTCCCTGGGTGAGCTGTCAGCAATGGGAAACTAAGCCCAAAACCTCTGGATCTAAAATGGTGTGCTACTTTCTGAGTTATGAAACTGTGGTCTGTTAGTCAAAGGCAATACAGACTCCTAGACCTGTGTATGGTCCAGCCAGTAGACAGGGACACATAGCCACAATGAATAAGTGTGAGTCACATGACAATATGATGTATACAACACATTCACTCTAGAAAGCAAGGTTTTCTATTAATATTTCATTTCAGATAAGAATTTCCTATTTTGTTTTTTACAATACATTGCTTTCTCTCCAAATCTTATGTTATAAAACAGTCTAAGCATACATAAAAGAACATTAGGAAGATGCAAATCACTTACGTTAAATTTCCACCTGATCCCATCCACTTGTGGAAAAGCTCATTTGCCTTCTGGACACAAGGAGGATATTGCAGGTCACAAGCAAGCTCAAGGAGGTTGGAACGTAGCATTCTATCAGAGACGGAGCCCTCATCACTCCAGGTTTGCCTGTCAATCACCAGCTTAAAATGCTGCAGGATGTACCGCTGAAGAGAGAACACATGACAGTTTATTTACAAGCTGTGAAATTTACCATCCTCAGCATATTGCAAACTTCCAACAAAAGTAGGAAGCTCTACATTAAGAGCAAAGTCCATATTTCATAAGTGCATCAAATATCCACTGTTATATTAACATGTAACAACTGTTCTAGTTACAAAGAAGATGGTTTCCATCTTTCAGCTCTTCAGCGTCATCAAAACAAATAGAGATTAAAGTTAATGAACATGCATAAAACCACATGGTTACGTTCATGGCAATGAACCTTGAGGCTTTCTGTGACATCGGAAATATTTCTTCTCTCCGTCATGTGATAAATCCATTCCAGGTAGCCCAGGCCATACAGAAGTACTATGTTACTGGATTCATGTCGGAGATATCGAGTCAGATCCAGAGCTCTATCCAGGGATAGCCTTCCTGCACTGGGAAAGAGTTTGTCTGGAATAAGCTATGGTCTTTTTAACAATCATGAAGGAAGGCAGTAGCATTGCTAATAACAGTATTTATTAAGTAAAGAACAAAACAGAAGCACACCCACATGGATTCCTGGCACAAGGATCTTGGAAACTAATGGATAGATTGTGCTTACCAGAGCTGCATGTGGTGAATCTTTGTCTACCTGTGTACCTTCATGGAGCCAGGGATGGTGGTAGAAAGCAGAGTCAGTACCTATGAGAGGTGGCACTGCTCTTCCAGCTGACTCAAAGCATGGGGGAATATTTATGCCCATGCAACAGCTGAATTCCTCTTTCATGTGGCTCTGGTTGGAAGCACCTATCCTCCCACCTAGGGATCTGATGAGGACAGGATTTCCTCATGACCCGCCATGGACATTATACTAGGCATCCTTTTTCCTTAGAGTTGGGAAGGAATTTCCACACTATCAGAATGGCATGGATGGAAAGGCGTGAGTGGGGTTTGCTTTCCCCACAGTGGGTCTGGGACCGTGTGGGGTGGGGCAGAGCATTAGGTTCCAATGTCACAACATGGTATGTAAAACTTGTGCCAGATAACCAGTGCTGATACTCTTTATGGAAGGATACAGTCACTGGCTGAAATGGATTGAGAAAGGATTTAAAGGAAAGCAGCCCTTAAGGGATCTGAGGAAGGGTAACTTGTGGCGCCTGTGTCTGGGATGCTGGGGCACCAACCTGTGCTCTTTTTCTTGCCTCTTTAACCCCCATACAAGGGAAGCATGGTGTGATCCCAGCAGCAGGCTGGGAGTTACGTGGAAGTGATTACAGAAAGGATGATGACCTGCACTGTGCAATATATTGCCAGATGTTCCCAGATATTTTAGGTGAATAAAGTTATGACCTCATTTAACCACGTGCGTTGGCTCCTTTCTTCCAGGGTGGCATGACTAATGGATATGCAAGGGCACAAAGAAAAAATGTGCCAGAAGCTTCCCTCAGCTTGCACATCCATACAAAGGCCATTCTCTGCTGCAATCCCTGTGGCAGAGGAGCCTGGAACTACTTATGACACAAAAAAATGACAAATCAGAACTGGGGGAAGGAAAAGCAGTTCAGTATACTAAATGCTTGTATACAAATGCAAAGAGTATGGGGAATAAGCTTTGAAATGCTTACAGCCAAACAGAACTATGATATAACTGGTATCACAGAGACTTTGTGGGATAATCTGCATGACTAGAATATTAATATTGCAGAGTACGGCTTGCTTAGAAAGGACAGGAAGGGAAGAAAGGGAGGTGGAGTTGCTTAGTTTATCAAAAATATATATACTTGGAAGGAGATTGAGATGGAAATGGAAGACAGACAGGTTGAAAGTCTCTGGGTAAAAATAAAAGGAGGAAAAAACATTGGTGATTACATGGTAGGGGTCTACTATAGACCACCCAACCAGGAAGAAGAGGTCAATGAGGCTTTTTTTTGGCCATTAACAAAATCATCCAAGGCACAGAGCTTGGTGGTGACAGGGGACTTCAATTCCCCAGACATCCATTGGGAAAATAACACGGCAAGGCACAGATTATCCAATAAGTTCTTGGAATGCATTGAAGACAATTCTTTATTTCAAAAAGTGGAGAAAGCTATTAGGCAAGAGACTATTCTTGATTTGGTTTTGAAAAACAGAGAGGAAATGGTCAAGAATTTGAAAGTGGAAGGTAACAGGTGGAAGCGATCATAAAATGATAAGAGCATGATTCTTAGGAATGTTAGGAATACCAAAATAAAAACAATGGATTTTAGGAAGGCAGACGTTAGGACACTCAGGGATTTGATAGGAAAGATGCCACAGGAAGAATGTCTAAGAGGAAAAACAACTAAAGATAGTTGGCACTTTTTCAGGGACATTAACTAAGAGCACAAGAGCTAACCATTCCACTGCATAGGAAGTCTAAGAAATATGGCAAGAGACCACCTTGGCTTAACCAGGAGACCTTCAATAATTTAAAAATAAAGAGAGAGTCCTACAAAAAGTGGAAACAAAGTTAAATTACAAAGGAGGACTATAAACAAATAACATAATTATGTACAGGAGAAATCTAAAAGTCCAAGGCACAAACAGAGATCAAACTAAGTGAAGGCATAAAGGCTAACAAAAAGACATTCTTCAAATACATCTGAAACAAAAGGAAAACCAAGGACAGTGTAGGACCTTTACTCAAAGAGGGTAAAACAGTAAATGAAAATGTGGAAGTGGCAGAGGAACTAAATAATTTCTTTGTTTTGATCTTCACTGAGAAGGTTAGTGGAGATTGGATGTCTGATGTAGAGGAGGGCAATAGGAATGAGATAGGGTCAAAAGCTAAAATAGGGAAAGAGCAAGTTAAAAATTATCTTGACAAGTTAAACATCTTCAAGTCACTGGGCCTGATGACAAGCACCCTAGAATACTCAAGAAGCTGACTCAGGAGGTAGCTGAGCCATTAACTATTATCTCTGAAAAATTGTAGAGGATGGGTGAGGTCCCAGAGGACTGGAAAAGGCCAAATATAGTGCCATCTACAAAAAACAAAATAAGAGCAATCCAGGGAATTGTAGACCAGGAAAAAAACAAACAAACAAGAAGTCCTGTAGCACTTAAAAACTAACAGATTTATTTTTCACATTAGCTTTTGTGGGAGAAATCTCACTTCATCAGATGCTTTGAAGATGAGGGAACTTACAGAATGGGAAGAAAATAAATGCAAGGGCATTTCTTTCCATTCTGTAAGTTCCCTCATCTTCAAAGCATCTGATGAAGTGAGATTTCTACCACACAAGCTCATGCGAAAAATAAATCTGGTAGTCTAAGTGCCACAGGAGTCATCTTTTTTTTTTTTTTTCTGGACTAGACTAACATGGCTGCCCCTTTGGAAACTGTAGACTAGTCAGTCTAACCTCTGTACTGGGAAAAATAATGGAACAGATAATTAAGAACTCGATTTACAAACATCTAGAAGAGACTACAGTGCTTAGGGATAGTCAGCATGGTTTTGTCAAAAACAAATCATGTCAAACCAACTTGATAGCTTTCTGTGATGTGGTAACAAGCCTTGTGGATAGAGGAGAAGCAGTAGATGTGATATTAGGTAAGGCATTTGAAAAGTTCTCACATCACATTCTTATTAATACATTGTGGAGGTAAAAATTAGATAGAGTTACTATAAGACGTTTGAAAACTGTTTGGATAATGCTCCCAGGGAGTAGTTATCAATGGTTCACATTTAGGCTGGAAGGACATATTGAGTGGGATGCTGCAGGGATCCATCCTGGGTCCAGTTTTGTTCAACATTATTATCACTGACTTGGATGATGGCATAGACAGCAAACATAAAGTTTGCAGATGACACCACAGTGGGGGGGGAGGCTGCGAGTGCTTTGAAGGATAGGATTACAATTCAAAATGATTTGGACAAACTGGTGAAATGGTCTGAGACATATGGAATGAAATTCAAAAAAGAAAAGTACCATGTACTCCACTTAAGGTTGAACAACCCATTGCGCACATACAAAATGGGCAATGACTGCCTAGGAAGGAGTACTGCAGAAAGGGGTCTGGGTGTCATAGTGGATCACAAACTAAATATGAGTCAGCAGTGTAATACCATTGCAAAAAAAAGCAAACGCCATTCTGGGATGCATTAACAGGTGTATTCTGAGTAAGACATGAAAAGTGATTCTTCCACACTACTCTGCACTGATTAGGCCTCAACCTGAGTACTGTGTCCAGTTTTGGGTGCCTGATTTCAAAAAGGATGTGGAGAAACTGGAGAAAGTCCAGAGAAGGGCAACAAAAATGATTAGAGGTCTGGAACATTTGACCTATGAAGGAAGATTGAAAGAGCTGGGTTTTGTTTAGTCTAGAAAAAGGGACACTGAGAGGGGGATATGACAACAGTTTTCAAATATCTAAAAGGTTGTTATGAGGAAGGAGAAAAATTATTCTCCTTAATCACAGATGATAGGACAGGAAGCAATGGGCTTAACTTACAGCAAGGGAGGTTCAGCCTAGACATTAGGAAAAAATTCTTAACTGTCAGGGTGATTGAACACTGGAATAAGTTGCCTCGGCAGGTTGTGGAATCTCCTACATTAGAGGTTGTTACGAACAGCTTAGGTAAACACCTGTCAGGGATGATTTAATGGGGGTACTTGGTCCTGCCATGAGTGCAGGAAACTGGACTTGATGACCTGTCATGGTCCCTTCCAGTTTCTATGATTCTACTCCTTCAGGGAGCCTATTGGATGCAAATGACACAGTGCAAGCAGGGAGGAGACAGAACTTTATACATCTGTTAATAGTCTGTCCATTCACAGCTCCAAAGGGGTAGCTGTGTTAGTCTAGTTAGGCAAAACAAGGTGTCCTGTGGTACTTTTAATGATGATAAATTTATTTATCACATGAGCTTTCAAAGCTGGCAAAGTGGGATTTACTTCCACGAAAGCTCCGTTTCCATTCATTCCCAGTGTTCCTTTTAGGCAGGGGTGAATTAATGCACATTTTGGGGTCCCTCCATCCTGCTGGTGCTGGTGCTGGAGCAGTGAGGTGGGGCAACCCTGGACCAGAGGCAGGGCTCCATGCTTCTGTCCCACCCCTGGTTGCTCTGTCCCCAGGAACAGGCCAATGCATGATCACTCTGCTCTAGGGGCCAGCTGGTGTGCTGCATATGACCTTCAGCATGGCCTTCCATGGTCTGTGGCCCTGGAAGGCTGCATTGAAAGCCTTACCGCGTCCCAGTTGGCTCTGCTGCAGGAGGGGTAGACAAGTCAGAGCAGAGAGCTAGTAACCCTTGAAGGTGGGACTGGTGTGGTGCCAGAGCCCACACAGAGGGGGGACAGGTTTGTACCAAGTCCCCTCAGTCTACATCTTCCTTCAGGCCCCCTTTTCCCCATTTTATATCAGCTAAATTTATGTTACCATGCATGACAGCTAAAGGGAAAATCATTTAGAAGGAGGTGGGAGAGAGGATGGGGAGAGAGAGAGAAATTTACAAATCTCACTTGAAAAAGACAGAAGGTGACAGTACAGCTCTGTGGGGAGTCATCACCAACCTGTAGATATGTACCTTGTTAAATATCTAGCTAGTTTGTAAAAATCGAAGACAAGGGTTTAGCTATATTAATAACATCCACAGGGTGGCCGATGAAGAATTTTACCTTTGAAAAGACGAATCCCCTCCAGAGGAATTCAACTTGCAGGGAGGAAAATGCTTAAAATATCTAGCCTTTTATGTCACAGGCAGTCATATAAAATACAAATTATGCCTTGCAAGTTTTTGTTTGTTTTTAAAAGAACAACTATTACCTGACCAATTGAAATGCATTGTGGATCAGGTTTGCTCGATCCTTATAGCTGAAAAGGGTGTGATTTTGATTCAACAGTGTATTGATGTTGTCCCATCCATTCCCTTCATAGTGCACAATGTAATAGCCATTCATGTCCACATTGAATTTCACCCATTTGACATCTTCCTCCAGTTCTATGGTATCTGAGAGCAGAAAAAGTTATTGAAACAGTTTAACATTCTTAGAGATATTTTTTAACTTGATCAAAAATACATCCAGAGTATTTAAATTTTGGAAAGATGATTTGAAATCTACCAAAGGATTACATGGCATTGGCTCTCATGCCATCTATTATCAATCATTAATAAGCTCCAGAGGGAGAGCTGTTTTAGTCTCTTTCAGCAAAACAAACAAGGAGTCCTTTGGCATGTTGAGGACTAAAAAAATTTATTTGGGCATAAGCTTTTGTGGGTTAGAACCCATTTTTTCAGATGCATCTGACAAAGTGGGTTCTAACCCACAAAAGCTTATCCCCAAATAAAAGTAATTAATCATTTACTCTCCAAAACATAAACATAGCTGAACCAATTAAATTTTAGAGCCAAACATATTTAATTTACACTTATAGGTTATGGTTCTTGTTTCATAAAAGTTTTCAGTTATTTTTATAGCAAATTTTAGTCGATTGAGTTTCTATTCTTGAAGAGATAGAGGTAGATCTCTGCATGTCACCATAAATTCAGATTCCCATACTGCTAGAGATGTTGTACTACTTAATGAGTTTTCAGGTCATGAGTGCCTCATTGACAGTAACTCATAAAGAAATAAAGAGGAAAAGAAAAATTAACTGCATTTTGATTAGTAAGTGGGTTCAGTAGGAAATATTACTTGGCTAGTTCACCAATGCCTTTGATTATTTTAAGTGCTTGTGACAAAATGCAGTGTGCAAACAGATGAGACTGGATGCTGATCATTCAGATTAATTAGTTCTGCTAGAGAAAGCTGACTGGGGTAAAAAGTCAATCAGCTGGTCAGCTGAACCAATTATTGCATTCCCCCCAGAACTGATAAGAAGGACAGAAAGGAAGTGCAGGCAGAGCTGGAACAGGGCTGACGAAGCCTCATCACACAGAGGCTCAGTGTAGAGAGATCTCTGTTTCCCTGTGGCTATGGTGAGAGGGCCAAAAGCAAGGTTAACATAATAGACTGTTGCATATAGACAGGGGTTAAAGTATAATTTGGTGGGCCTCGGAACCCTCCTGCACAGGTGGATGCCCCTCTGGCATGGGTGGACCCCCCAATACCTGTCCCCAGAACCTGCCCCCTCTCCCAATACCCACTCCCAGACACACACACATGCGTGCACGTGCACACACATACACACACACCCCCACACACACACTTCAGCAGCCCCCCCACCAAAGCCCTTACCTCAGCTGTTTGCAGGTTGCCTGACCAGCCACAAGCCTCTCCACCCTGCAGGGGGAGATTCACAAACTCCTGGCCTGCCGCAGCTGTTTGCTGGCTGGGCTTAAGGTAGAGCAGGGTTTAAGGTGCAGCCACTGGAACTCTGCCTTCCAGCTCTCCTGCTATTTTTAGGGGGCCCTGGAACCCAGCGTTCCAGCGCATTCCTCTATGTTTAGGGTCCCCATAACACTGCAAGCCTAAAAATAGGGGACCCCGGAACTGCCTTTGGGTGTGTTCCCCTTTACTTCAACCCCTGCATATAGAGTGTTTTAAAAAGGATGGAGGAAACTTAAAATAAAAGGACAGAGTCCAGGCACCATCTTGGGAGTCTGTGCCATTTTGGCAGGTAGAAGACAGGGTCAGTGAGAGCTCCTCCAGCCAGAGGAGTGGCTGGGGGCCAGGGCATGCTGCTCCCGCAGCCAGGTAAGGGGGCCCTAACTGCCCCCCCTTCCAATTCCTGGGGGGGCCATCAGGGCTGGAGGCTGCTCTGCCTGCCTGCCCCCCGTCCTCACCACAGTGGGGTGGAGCAGCCAGCTCAGCCTACCCCAGCCTGCCGCGCCTTCCTGAGGGGGTGGAAGAGGCCGGCGCTGAGCTCCGGCATGCAGAGTCAGGGCCCTGGAGTGGCCCACTCCCAAAGAATTTGTGCCGTTTCAACCCTACCCCCCCAGGCCATGGATCAGGCCCATTCAGGCCAGGGGGTGGGGGTGAAGCCACCCAAACTCTTTGGGACCAAGCTGCTCCAGGGCCCTGACCCCGCATGCCAGAACTCAGCGCTGGCCCCCTCCGCTCCCCCCCGTGGAGGTGCAGCCAGCTGGGGGTAGGCTGGGCTGGCTGCTCTGCCCCCACTGCCAGGAGGCCGGGCAGGCAGCAGAGCTTCAGCGGGGGGGTGGGATCAGGCCTGTGTCAGGGGCGCTGTGCAGTGAGCAACATGTGTTGCTCAGCTGCATTAGCCCCTTAGAAGGAACATTGGCCAGAAGGTGGCTTCCAGCTCCGGGGTCGGAGCTAGAAGCAAACAGACCTACCCATTCCACTCCCCTCCAGCCCTGCCCAGCAGGGGGCAGGGTCAGCAGGGCTAGGAGAGCCGTGCACCCAGGCTTCTCTGTGAAGTGCAGCCACCAGGGAAGTGCTTCTGTGGCACATGGCTCTTGCTGCCCAGCTGCGCAGTGCCGGGAGGACCAGGACCAGTGGAGGAGCCTGAGTGGCGCTGCATGGCGCTTAGGCTCAGCCCCTGTGCCATTTTTGGCACAGGTGCCAGGGTTTGCCAATCCCTTATATGATGACACTGCACAAGTGACAACTGACTGATCTTTGACACCTGGTTGTGAATATGCAATGGGATGACTGATGTGGTTGGTTTTGAGTTATTACAGAGAATTCTTTCTTCGGTATCTGTCTGAGGAGTCTTGCCCATGTGCCAGGGTTTAACTAATTGCCATATTGTGGTCAGGAAGGAATTTCCCCCAGGGCAGATTTGCAAAGGGCTGGGGGGGGGGTGTCTTCCTCTGGAGCATGGGACATGAATCAATTACTGGCAGATTTGCTGTATCTTAAAATATTTAAATTGTGATTTGAGGCCTTTAAAAACTTAGGTTAGAGGTTTATTGCAAGAGTGGATGGCTAAGGTTCTGTGGCCTGCATTGTACAAAAGGTCAGGCTAGAAGAAGATGATCATACTGGTCCCCTCTGACCTTAAAGGTATGAGATTTGGATTTGGTTATCAAACCAGAGGGTTTGGAAATTTTAACATCTTCATTGTTGTTTTAGAAAGAAAAGTTCTACATTGATGCCTACTCTAAAATGAGCGCTACAAAGGAGCCCTGCAGTTGAGCATAATTTTCAGCTAACAAAAACATAGGCAACCATGACAGTGCTCTCCAGAACCCTATACTAGTTCTTCCACTGTGGAGATTTTGTGCTCTCTGCCCCACTGTCTTCAGTGGAAGTTCTGCATGATTAAAGAACATGGAAATAGCAATAATTCAATAAAGCAATAATTATGATGAGACCTTTTCCAAAGAGAAAAATGCATTTTCAAATGTCTAAAGAGGATTCTTTGGCTATATAGAAAAGCAGATACAACCACCTTTTAAAGCTTCATATTAAAGATTTTCTAGCAATGTGACAATGAAATCAGCTGCAGTTAACAGGGTCACACTCTCAAGGAACATTCTGTATTTGTAATTATGCTGGGACCAGTGGTCTTTTTTTAAAAAAAGTATGAAATTAGGGGACTATTGCATAGCAGGAGCAGTAATAAGAAGGTCTGACTATAACATAAAAGCAGGACACTGAAAAGTCAATCTATAACCTGAGTGGTTCTTCAGTAAATGTCTTCCAATATTCTTGGAATGGCTTGTGATGTACGTCAAGGGAACATGCCAGAGGAAGCTAAAAAGGAGAACAGTAAAATGAGACCTAAATGTCAAGAGGGATTCAAATACATAAATCAAATTCCATAAGCATCATCAGAATGTATCTACACTCACCCAATCTGCATTGAAGCCCACTGAGGCTCATGTGGGAAAATGCCTTTCAAGAAACGCTCTTGTCTTACTTTGATCTTTTTCTGATTTTGGTTGACAATAATCAATGGAATTCCTTTCTGGAGTGTCCAAGTGTTCATTATCTCTGCAATATCAAAGTGTGCGCTGACAGAATAGCTATGCTGAAAAGAGTACAGAACAGAAAGTTATTTACCTCAACATTACCTGTCACTTTTCAGATGACATTGTCAAACAGGACTGTACAGCCAAAAAGATATTGGCCATTTGTTTTAAAATTACCAGCACATCCACCAAATATCTTCAAGAAAAAAGACAAGTATTTTAGCAGTCTTCAGGCAAATTTATTTAATTTCAAGATAAATAACAGTGAGATTGATTCTCCTCTTAGTTACACTTACACAGGTGTAGTTAAGGAGTGAGATCATTAATATAAAACCAGGGTAAGCAAGAGGTGAATCAAGTTCACTCATCACTGCATCCTTATCACAAGGCTCTCTGTGTGCCATTTTAAAGGCTGAACAAATTTCTCTACACAAGAAGCAATTATACTAGAGATAAGCCAGTAAATTTGGTCTCCAATGCTGCCAAAATGACTAGTTTTTTGGCCCCACAGAATTGTGCTAGGTTGAACACTCTGTGTTTCTAATTATATCCAAGCTTTATGCCTAACTGTGGAACAGCTGTTGGATCAGATTCACTAACATGCTTCAGCTGCACGGTAAACAAAAGGAATGCTAAACATCTATAAACCTGGATTAATTGGCCAAAGCAGCCAAATAGTCACAGCAAGTCAGAGAATCTGTCCTAAACATGTTAAAAACTGAGAGCCACCTCCTTCACCCTTTACAGCTAGTGGCCCAGAGCCTACTGCAAATACCACTAAGCTTCATGGAAAAGCTGAAGAGGGACACAGCTCTTCTATAGCAGGGCACTGCACTTCTATCACCAACCCACCACCAGCATCCCCTGCTCAGAGGCAGGTTGCTCCATCAAGGAGGATGTTGGGGACACACTAAGAATGCACATCTGCTGCTGATGTGGACAAAGATATGCTTCTTCCTCTCCAAGAGGAAACAGAGTGAAGGGTACAAACAGCAACTTCCCCCAGCTCATACCCAAAGATAACTCAGTCAAAAAAAATCATTAAAAATATCCTCGTAATAACGATGGTGAAAAGTATATTGGAATTTTTTTCTTCATTTGTAATAACCTGACTTGCTTTCAGTAACACAAGTGAGAGCTCTTGTTTTCTAATCTGACAGTTCCTCTTTAAGAAGCTGATAATTTTGAGACTGGTTTTACAAGTGATCACAGCCACGTTAGGTTGTATGATGATGTTGTATTACATGCACATTCCAAAGACCTGGTGGAAGTCATTTAGATGTGATGATATCTGATGGTGGCACTCAGTGAGCACTTTTAAATTGATTATAAGGCTTGTTGGCTTTCTGCAGTCTCATTCTCTCTATTTCAGTGGTTCCCAAACTTTTCTCTGCAGTGGCACACCTTGATACATTTAATTATTTTGAGGCACACCAGCGTATAATCTCCAAATAAACTCATGAATATTCATAAGCCAATCTAGACCAATTCATGTAGTTTTTCAAAAAATTCTGTGGCGCACATGCTTAGGCCTGATGGCACGCCTGTGTGCCATGGGACACTGGTTGGGAAACACTGATCTACTTCTTTGCCACTGATGTTTTCCTTTTTTCCCCATGTTAAGTATCTGCGGTTTATTTATTCTGTATTTTTTTCTCACAGAGATGGCCTCATAAGATACGTATCCCATTTTTACAAAGTGAAAAGTAGATATACAGCCTTACTCCATCCTATTTCAACACAACTATAGTGTCAGTGAAGTGAACACTGAAGTATCTGCTCAATAGAGATCTACAGTGATGGTTATATTACAAGTATGCAACTGATTGATTCTTTGTGCACTCATCTAATAAAGAGAAAGTAGGTAGCAATAGGTACTCACTGCGTTCTTAGCCACCTGACTTTTGCTGTAACAAAATTTACCAGAGGTAAAGTCCTCTTCTGAACAAGTCTGTAAAATACATATTTCAATTCAGGATTTGCAAGTCATACTGAAAATACCATTTACTACTGCCCCAATTGCCTATTTTCACGTCATGTTGTTATCCAACAAAAGGACTATTTCAGTCAGTTACCAAAACTTATAATCAACTATCTCTACAGAAATACACTAAAGTCTTAAGTAAAATTATCAAAACCTTCTGGTGAAACTGCACCTGAAAAATATGAAATATGCCTCCCAAGCCATTTTCTGGTACCATCAGTCACATTTAGATTTATCCTTTGTACAATTGCTATTTAAATCAGTAAATCACCTTTTAACCTGGGTCCCACTCAGTTACATGTCCCTGATACAAGCAACAGTCCCATCTGTTCAATTTTGAGGTTTTTGAGCTCTTGCCGGTCACTTTAAACACTATAACTGGTCCAACTGCCCTTTTCAACTTCCTATTCCTGATCCTCAGTTGCAGGCTGACTCCAAATTTTTGTGGACTAAGGATTTGTGATGTGACTGAACTTGACATCGCTCATAATTATATCTTTTAAAAATGGTTAGATGAAATTGACTTGGTTTTTGGATGTAATCTTAATAGATTTCATATATTTAGTAGCAGAGAACAACCAGTTTATTTCTTTTCTTTTCTTTTTTTTAAATGACCTACATGAGTTGTACAGTCCCTAGGAGTTCTCCTCCAGACCCAGTGTTCTGTTTGTATTGCACATGGCCAGGGTCAGCCCAAGGCTTTTTGGCACTCTAGGCACCTATGATTTTGCCCCGTCCCATGGTGGCCCGGGCTGCATGGGCCAGTTGGTTGGCCCCCCCACCTCCTAACCTCCCCCTCCTTACCTTCAGGGTCATCCATAGGGGTGTGCAGGGCCCAGGGCAATTGGCTGGTGTGGGCCCTCCCCACTGCTGCTCCCTCCACACTCTGTTCTCCCACCCCACCTCTGGGCCAGCCCTCTCTGCCCCCACGCCCAAACAGCCAACCCAGGGGAGGGGCAAGAGAGTGGAGCCAGCCTCTGGGCTGGCCTGCTTTGCCCATGGGCTGACAGTTCCCTGCCCTGGGGGTGGGTTGAGCTGGCCTGGAGCAGAGGCTAGCTCCATGTTCCCACCCCTACTCCCTTCTGCTTTTGGCTCTGTGCTGAAGACGCTGGGCAGTGAGCAGGGGACAGCATGGCTGTGGGGGCAGCGGTGCGGACTCCACGCTGGCCTGCTCACAGGGCGCCCCTTACCATTTTGTGCCCTAGGCAATTGCTTGGCGCCCTAGGCCTCCTATGGTAGGACCATCCCTGCACATGCTCTCGCTTCTTTTCTACATTCCACTAAGTGATACACTGCTTGGCTAATAACATTGAACTCAATTTTATCAGAGATGCTGACTTTTCTTGGTTTGCATGAATGTTGTTAGTAAGGTTACAGAATTGAATATTAGGTAATTTTCCCCCCTTGAACTTGGCATATTCAACAGATGATACTTCACTCTTGGGTAATCTTGTTTATGGATTTGGCCCCAGGCAAATACTTCCTTTGATCCACCTGGTATTAACGATTAGACTGTGAAAAAGTCAGACTTTCGTTGTAAAGTTAGGAGAAATAACTGAGCCACATCACTGTACATGTAACCACACAAACAGAAGAATCAGAAATAAAAAAATAACTAAATTCAATAGAATTATACCAGCAATGGATCTGGCTCCTGAATTAAATCCTTGTCTAGCAAATAGGGGCATAGCCCCATTGGTTTTGATGAAGCTATGCTCATTTACAGCAGTTGAAGGACAGGCCTATGATCTTTTTGTCATCTGAGAAGCTGTTATTCTATTAAATGGATTATTATGGTAAAGTGTTATTCTTGACTTTGAGACCTAAAGACTAGACTAATATAATGCTTTGTTTTATGATAATTCCAACAAGACACATCATAAGTTCATCTGATGAACAGTCCTGCAGTAATCGTTTGAATCCATTGCTAATTCCTCCAAATTTGAAATCATTCTTCATACAATAATGACTCCTGCTGTATCAAAGGATGTCTTGAGTTTATTATTGCTCTAGAGACCATCTTAATTCAGCTGAATTTATTTAATGAAATTCCTCACTTTTCATATTACAGATCACCTGTACAGTGAAATGGGTATATTTGTTCTCTCAACTTCACACTTACAGACTAATCCTTCAAGGTGCTGACTTTGATAGGAATTAGTCACAATCAATGTGCGCTTCCCCTCTGATGTACCTCTCAAATTTTATATCTACTTGTATTTTGTAAGCATTTTTTCTAAGTCTCTTAGGGTATGTCCACACATGGGTTTTAAATCAAAATAATGCTGGTTATTTCAATTTAAAAAAAATTAAGGTCCACATGAAATTTTCTTATTTCAAAATAAGAAGGTCCCTTATTTTGAAATAAGGAAAATTAATTCAATATAACAAAACCTATTATTATATCAAAATGAGGCTTGTATTGAAATTGTCATTTCAATATAACCCTTTGTGGACCTGTTATATTGATATAAAAATATATTGATCTAAGGGGTCTGACCTTCTTCCTCTGAGGGTGTATGGCACCCAGGAAGGAAACCACCATCAGCATCCTGGCCAGGCAGGGGATCAGGACTCTGGCCAGGGAAGGAGGGCTGGCGCTAGGGTGGCCCATCCCCCCCCACTGTGCTGGCTGGCTGGGTGGTGGGGGAAAGCACTCCAGCCTGGCTCCCAGCAATCTTGGGGGAGTGTGGGGGGGAAATATCTGGCTCCCAGCTCCCAGCGCTAGAGGGGTGGTGGGAGTGGGGATCCCTGCACACCCAGGTTCTCCCCACATTAGTTGGGCAGCAGGGGCAGAGATCCCCACACACCTGGCTCCCCCCTCCACGCTCTAGCTGGGGGGTGGGGGCAGGGAGCCCTGAACGCCCCAGCTTCCCCCTCCCCCCCCCACTAGCCAGGCAGCTGGGAGAAGGGAGCCGAGTACACAGGACTCCCTTCTCTCTCACCCTGCCAGGGGGACATGTTGCCACACCTCCCAGGGTGCCCCTCTCCTAAATCGAACTAGCAGGTCCTGTCCCTGGACATGCTAGTTCGATTTGATTTTGGTGGGGACCTGTTAAATCGATTTAAGTTAAATCAATGTAATGATTGTTATATCAATTTAACTTAAATCAATTTCAGTTAAATTGATTTTATTGCTTGGTTTTAAAAGCCTGTTTATGATGACTGACTTCCTCAAGTTTTACAGTGAGACAGACTGCAAGAAAGTCATGGGAGTGAAATTCACTCTTATGCGCAGAGACAGCACAAAAGCAATACACCATTTGTGTTATAAAAACCAGGCTTAGTGGGATTTAAACTGCATAGGCCTTGTGCTGGCTGTCTGCATGGGACTGAATTTCACCCCAGCTGCAAATATCTATATGCACTATATAGCTAAAGTAAAAGGGAACTTACATTAGCCAAGCTGTTCCAGAGATCCTTATTTTTTGCATTCCGATAGCTGTATTTCTTCAAGTAATGAATTATTCCATTCTGGAACACTTCTTCAGTCAGAAAGTTCCTCAGCATGTGCAGAATGCAAGCCCCCTGCAGATGATTTAACACAGCTGAATCAGCATACAAATTCTAGCTGCCTTGAAATATAGCTATCACTATGCTATGCAACACTGCAAAATTGTTAACACATGGAGAATCTTGAGAATATAAAAGGTGAACAGTTAAATAAATGGGCCGCAAGATGAAAGGCCACAAGTTCTCTCAGGAGGATGGCTGCTAACTGTAACCAAAGCCCAGAGAGTGCGATGAGAATACGGGCTGCAGGAGGCCCCAAAAGCACTGTGGTTCTGCTGGGTGGAGGGACAACTAAAGAGTGGATATGAAAGGCAGATGCTGCATCACCTGTTTATGGAAGAAAAGGACTTGGTATTAGATTCTCTTAATATAGTGTTTAATGGAGATTTGGATGTAGGCCAGGGAAGAGGTGTTAGGTTGCCCAATGGATCTGTATTTAGGTGGAACTAGTGACCACAAACCTACTGGCAGCAGAATCCTTATTCTAATAGGAATGTAAAAATTAGTTTAATTTAAAGTCTTGTTAAACTTTCTAAAAATAGAACATTTCAATGGTTAAATGCAGTGGAGTGGGTAGGCTTGAGCATGCTGGGCAGCTCTTGCAGGCAGGGAGTTAAGCCAAGCCCAGCTATGACTTGGCTCCTCCCAGCTGGGCTCTGCACCTCCTCTGCTAACAAAGAGCTGAACCCACCTGCAATTTGACTCCCCCACCCCCAAAGGGGCTCTGCACCACTCGCTAAGCCCCTGAAGCTCACCTCGCTCCCCCCACTAGCTCTTTGCCAGTCGCAGGGATCCAGACCAGCTGCAGCTTGTCTCCCTTCTCCCCTCACAATGAGCTCTGCAGCTTGCCTCCCTCCTTCCTCACTGGACTCCCTGCCACCTGCAGGAATCCAAGCCCAGCTGGGCTCACCTCCCCCCAAGCCCCATTGAACTTACCCATGCTGCTCACAGAGAGTGGATTCAGCTGCAGCTCATCACCTCCCTCCCCTGCTGGGCTCCCCACCACTTGCCAGGAGCCAGTCCAGTTGTCACACCCATTCCCCCCCCCCCCAGTTTAAATGGTAATCAGCCGTCTACAATGTTTAAATCTTTTACGTTCCTAAGTCTAACCCAGATGCTAAAGTAATAGCTACAGATCAGCCCTTGCTCTGCCCATGGGCTTGAATGGTGCATTTTGTCCTTTCTCAGCTCCCACATAGCTCTGTGCAGAAAATAATTCCCCCTCAGGGTTAAGTTTAGGGCTGATTTATGCCCCATTCAACTCCATGGACTTCACTGAGATTGTCTGGAGTGTAAATTAGCACTCCCAAATAACTGAACCTACTACAACGGTCTGAAAACACACAGCCTGTGGACTGCATGAGGACCCTAAAGCTATTTCCTGTGGCCCACAATGACACTATTGTTACCAATATTTGCAATATCGTTATATGAAAAGGTTTCAGTAGTGCGGCCCTTGAGCTAACGTACTAGTCCTCATGCAGCCCTTATGCTGATTTGAGTTTGAGACCCCTGACCTACTATCTGACTGGACTCAGCCTCCCTGGCTCATAGAGCAGCGTAAGTTCTCCGCTCAAATGAAATTAGATATTCTGACTGAAATAAAATGTTTTTATGTGACTAGTCAAAAAGAGTTTAATTAGGGAAGGCTAAAAGGAGGAGAAAGACAAATCTGATGAAAGACTGAGCAGCAATCTAAGCAGAGATGTCAGTCAGCATAAAAATAAATATATTTGCTAACTTACAACTATACTTGACAAAATTTTAACAGAGTGTGATGATTACAATCCAGCAGTTCACAGTTATGTGCCAGTTGACTTGTGTGTGAATATCAAAGAAATGTGAAGTATACCAATTCACTTGAATGCTCATTTAATGCAAAGGAAAAGTAAAGGACATTGTCTTTTCAGTCTCCTGTAACACACTGAATGCTATTGCATTCCATTATGTATATCCCTCTACTTAATTAACCCTAGATCAAAAGTCTGAGTTAGTATTTAAATGAATGATTATCTGATGAAAAACAATGAAGGATTGTTTCAGACTATCACATTGGGCACTTTTACACTGCAATGGTTTTTCAGGATAAGGAGCCTTATCCCGAAAAACCTTTTCTGTGTCCGGGGAGCCATTTTTGCTTTTTTTTAAAAAAGCACTCCTCTCTCGAAACAGCATTTTTCAAAATAAGTGTATTTCAAACCTTGGAAATGTAAAAGATTGTTGACTTCAAAGCCTGAGTTATTGTGTTTGATAATGGAAATTCGGGCTCTGTTTTCATTCAATCAACAAAAAAGCTTCCCTTGCAGTAAATGAATATGCTTGCTAAATTGCCTTTCATGAAAAGACACTGTAAGAATAGATCCCAAGGATCAGTCCTGTATCTCTGAACCATTTTGGATTCTAACAGGGCAGAATAGTGAACAAATGGACAGAAACCTTCAGAATTACTCTGGGTAACTTTAAGGAACTTTTGGAAATCTAGCAGATTACTAAAACTCTGCTACCATTTTGCATCTACAACTTTTGACTCATCTGTTCAGGTATTTTACAGGCTTTAACCTCTTAATTTTAATTCTCTCTCTTACCTAATAAACCTTTAGTTAATCAGAAAAAATTGGCTGCCAGCATTTCTTTTGATAATGGATCAAGAGTATCCATTTGACTTGGGGGCACATGATGGGTCCTTTAAGATTGGGGGTAACCTAATGTGTGTGATTTTTTGTTTTAATAACCTTTCATCACAAAATCTAGTTTGTCTGGGTGGCAAGGAACCTAGAGAGTGGAGTCTGTTTGTGACTCCATGGCAAGACTAATATAGTAATCCAGGATTACAATTATGACTGGCTTTGGTGAAATCTAATTCAAGAATATGTTGCCATCTTGGGAAGTCTGCCCCATTTTCTGACAATCTGAGCTGACTCTGGCACTCTGACAGAGATTTTGTTTTAACATAAAAGAAATCTAACATACTCAGAAGGACATTACGGAATTCAAGTTGAAATGTGATCTTCAAGCTTGCTATTTTGCCTTCACTTTACACAAATACACTCCCCCAAAAGTTTAAAATAGTTTATGGTGATTTTTATAGGCAGACAGCATCAGGCAAATAGGAAACATCCTTCCCTACGATCCTGTGGGGAAGTGTAACAAAGTGTGCTTAGTCAGCTCCTAATTAAGCACCCTGTCACTCAAATCCTTATGAATAAGTTAACTGTTAGTTTGGAACTTAGCTGGAAGATCTATTAATTGAGTAGTACTAGAGAACAAAATTACAGGGAAAACAACCCCTGCTTCTGAATGCAAATAAATTGAGAGGAAAGACTGGAGGAACAGCTAAGAACCCTAAGGAAGTTTGGGTGGGCAGGACTGGCTGCTGTTAGCTCTGTTCCCTTCCCCAGAAGCAAATCAGGGAGCTGAGTGGGGAGCATAAATATATGTAAATAGCACTACAGGTGGTGGCCTGCTATGGTGTGGTCTGTGGTTAAAGCCTGTTAGGACTCACAAGGAGACCACCCCATCACAGGAAGACATTAACTATATAGTCTTGTAAACTGTTCAAACAGCTGTCGCATATAAGGTTACTGTTTTATTAGCTAATTATTTTAGTTTCTTTTACAGTAGACAGATCATAAATTTTAACCATTTAGAAATAATTTGGCCAAGCATGTTGTTGCACTATGACAACCAAATGCACACCAACCATAACACTCCAATTTGAGAAATGGTAGGTTATATTCTAGAGCACTTGGAACCAAAACGTGACCAGTCTTTTGTTTTTCCTCTGGTATTAGCACCTTTCTTCTCCAAGGTGTAATTTACATATGGATGAGATTAAATAAAGGAAGTACTTTAGTTATTTGACTACTATAAAATGATTAAATTAAGAACCTTTAGACCAGATGAAAAACTATATACTGAAATTCCACGTTCACTAAGAGAAATGGAGAGACGTGCTAAATTCTCTGTCTATAAAATTTCCAACACAATCCTGCAATGTGCAAACTCTTTGATTTACAAAGTGCTGAACATTTCTACTACGACTGGAGTCAATGGGTGTGTCTACACTAGGGCTTTAAGTCGACTTAATAACAACTGCTTAAGTCAACTTACTAGCAAGTGCTTAAGTCGACTTAATAACACCTGCCCTTTCAGCTGCCTTAGGCTCTTAAGGCAACTTAATAGGGCAGGCCCTGCCCCCTCCCCGCCCCTGGGCGGATCAGGCTAGGGCCTGATCCGGCCAGGGGCCCGATCCTGTGCCAGCCCTACAGTGAGGAGCTTGGGCTGGATTAGCTGCCAGCCCCTCACTGCAGGAAGGCAGGAGCGGGTCAGACAGCACTCCTGTTTGTCTGTAAGCAAGGAGCAGTGCTGTCGGGATAGGACAGTGCTGCTCTTTGCCTATAGACAAGCAGGAGCTGGTTCCCACAGCGCTCCTCCTTGTCCGTAGGCAAGGAGCAGCGCTGTCGGGATAGGACAGCGCTGCTCTTTGCCTACAGGCAAGCAGGAGTGCTGTGGGACCGCTCCTGCCTGCCCAGTCAGGATCGGGCCCCAGAGCCCATTGGGCTCAGGGTGCCCAATCCTGACTAGGGGGCAGGGTAGGAGGAGGGGCACACTGGGGTATGTCTGTGCTCTGTCTACACAGACATACCCTAAAGTCAACTTAATAAGGTTGCAGTGTAGACATAGCCAATGTGAACTAATGGTAATCAGCTTTTTGCAAGATTGTGTTTAGGGCTCAGTCTTGTTCCCATTGAATTGGGCAGACATTTGTTTCAAAGGAATAATATCAGCTTATTAAAGTGCATTTAATCAAACAAACTAATAAGGATCTGATCCTGCAAAGTGCTGCCATCCTATGGAAGTCAGTGGAAGTTAAGGGCATTTAGCATCTCTCTGAAGGCCCTACATGGTTTATTTTAATCCTAACTTTTTCCCTCCATGTTCTGTTTGTATATTGGCAAGTTAATATTATTTCAATGACAAGTTTCCTGTCTATGTCGCCGGTAACATTATAAACCATCACAGAAATCAACAGACAAATGGAAAATAATTGCCATTAGATATGAATATGAAGCAGACATACCTTGTCATATGACACCGTATCAAACATTTCCTTTATCTGTGTTGGGTTTTCTGCTTTTGAAGATATAGGACGGGAAGAGTTCATAGAGTCTCTTCCCATTGCTGCAAAGCAGGTACCCAACAAATAATCATTCTGGAAGATTAAAAAGACAGTAATTGGGTTCAGGAAAATCATCTTGAATTATAAATGAAACTGGTTTCAATTAGCAATACATACCACTTGCAACTCAGGGTATGTGGCATCAACTGATATAAATTCCATGTATCTAGCAAACCCTTCATTCAGCCAGATGTCATTCCACCATTCCATTGTAACCAGGTTACCAAACCACTAAAACAGATTAAAATACATTTTCAGACAGATGAATATGTAAACAAATTCAGACAAATGGTTCATCAAGAAAAAAATGTTCAACAACAGTTCACAGGGAAGGAGAACAAGGATCTTTTTCCAACCAAATCAATATTATTACTTCTGACAACCTGTGTTTTAAAAGATGGAGGTATGTCTGATTTCCAATGAATAGTGACACCTCTCTTCTCACTCTGCAGTCACAGAGAGTCGGTGAGTACATTAACAATAAGTTTATTTATAAGGCCAAATTCTTACAAATGCAGTGTCATGTCCAGCGTCCCAACCGCAGTCTCCTCCTGAGATAGGATCTGAACTCAAGCCATTTATTATTGCATAAAACAATGATCCTACTACTTAGGAAACCACTGTAAGCACTCACTAAGTAATGCCATCAGCAAAAGTCATTGTCTAATGTGTGACAATAAAATGGATGATTACAGGGCTCATTGTTACTTTATGTTGCACATTTACCAAACCAAATTCTTAACCACCAATGTCTTTTTATTTAAATAAATAAGGGGAGTATATTAAATATAGTTTACTATTAGAGAAGCCATTATGGGAAGAATAATTGATTTTTTTTAACATAAATGGATATCACAGTCATATGTCTTTAGAATGTTTCACTGGTTCATATTTCTAAGGCCAAACCTTGCTTGCTTTACTAGCATGAGTAATTTGTTTAAAGTCAATGGAACTACCCTCAGGAGTTAGGTGAGTAAGATTTAGCCCGGAGTTTAGAAATACAGTAAATGAGATTTTTAGTAAAGTATTTTATGACAGAGAAATTTTAAGTTCCAAAGGGGTAGCCATGTTAGTCTAATTCCCAGGACAGCCATATTAGTCTAGTTAGTCTAGTTGGCTATGTTAGTCTAGTTCCGGGATTTTTTCCCATGAAAGCTTATGCGATACATAAATTCGTTTGTCTTTAAGTGCCACAGGACTCCTTGCTTGTTTTAGAATTCTTAACATACTAGCTCAAACAAATAGTTTGTCTCTATATCTGCTAATTAGAACTATTAGGAAACTACACTAGTTCTTAATTATTCTAGGCCACACTAATTTATGAATCAATAGAAGATTAGTTTTTAATGTCTGTGCTTTATCATATTATCACCACAGTTAATCTGAAGCCTATTGATGAATCATTAGTTAATTTATTAATCTATTAATTCCATAAAATACAGTTCTACTGTGAAAAGTGACTATTAAAAATTCCAATTTCTTACTCAATATACATGCTTCTTGTACTCAGAATCAAAGTTTACTAAATCAGTAAACATGAGGGTTTACAGCTTTTGATACCTATGGGTATGTCCACACGCACTGTTTAAATCCAAATAGCTCTGGTTATTTCGATTTAAACAATGGTAGGTCCACATGACGTTCCCTTATTTCAAAATAGGAAGCACCCTCATTTCTACATAAGGAAAGTCATACTGATATAATAAAACCTAGTGTTATATCGATATGATGGTTAAATCAGAATTGTTATTTCAAAATAGCACAGCTTGGACATGTTATTTTGATTTAACTGTTAAATCAATTTAACACTTTTTTCCCTTCTCCTTCCCAGGTGCTTTCCTTTTTCTATATATTGGATGGGGGCATGGCCCTTCTAGGGGGCCATGTTGCCACACCTCCCATGGTGCCTCTCTCCTAAATTGAAATAGCAAGTCCTGTCCATAAACATGCTATTTCTATTTGAGTTTCTAGTGGGGACCTGTTAAATCAATTTAACTTAAATTGATTTAATGATTTTTATATCGATTTTATTAAATCGATATAAATCACTTTAACTGTGTAAGTGTGGACTTAGCCTATGACTATTGCAAAGCCAACATAGCTAAGAACTGAATTCTTGTCATCATTTCAGAGGGGAAAACTGGCTGTGTAGTTAAATAAGAAATGATGATTCAAGAGATCCAACCTCAGTTCCCACCTCTGTGACTGACTTCTGTGATCGTGGACAAGCAACTTAAAGTATGATTTTTTTCACAAGTGCTGAGCAGCTAAATTTTACAATCACTCCAAACATAGTGCGAGAGCTGACTGCTTTCAAAAGTCAAGCTCTTAATTTGTGTATCTTCATTCCCTACTTGCTAAAAAGTAAAAAGAAGTGGTAATACCTGACTACCCCACTGGGGTTCTGTGTGAATTGTTCACTAATGTTTGAAGTGCCTAGATGCTTTGGTGACAGTGGCCATTAAAGCAGGTATGATTTTTAACTAAGGCAAACCATTTATAATTAGCAAACCTCCTGAAAGCAGCAGAATTGCACAGGTGTAAGCAAGGGTATAATCAGGCCTGAGATACATTTAAGAAAGAAAGAAAAGTTTAATACTCAGGTCTTTCCCTCTCTAAAATGACCACTTTTAGGACACACTAGAGAATGAACCTGGAACCCATAATGGTGTTTTTACAGACACTTTTCAGAGCAAAAATACTTAAAAATAAAAATGCTGTTTTGATTAATGTCTAAAACATATATCCTTTCATGTCCTGATGGAAGTTCATAGTAAACTATGCAGATTAGACTACCTGATGAGCGAGTTCATGTCCTATCACCATGGTAACCCAAAGTTTGTCAGAAGCTGAAGAAGTCTCAGGATCATAAAGCAGAGAAGTTTCTCTATATGTAGTTAGGCCCCAGTTCTCCATGGCTCCTGACTGAAAATCAGGGACAGCAACAAGATCTGAAAAGTAGTTGAACTTAATGTACAATGATACATAGGACATTTAATTCATTAGTCAAGTCTAGTAGAGGAAATAATAAATGAAAATGTCTCCACTATTGGTCTGATTCAACTCTCATTAAAATTGTAAGTCTTCTGTTGACTTTAATGGGAAGTGTGAGTAGGTAACATGATAACCACATACTAAAATCAAAATTGAAAGACTGACAAGGAACTTGAGAGGTCTTCTAATTCAGTCTGCTGCACTCAAAGCAGGACTAAGTATTATAGACCATCTCTGACAGGTTGTCTAATCTGCTCTCAGAATCCTCCAGTGATGGAGATTCCACAATCTCCCTAAACAATTCATTCTAGTGCTTAACTACCTTGACAGTTAAGAAATTTTTCCTAATGTCCAATCTAAAACACCCTTACTGCAATTTAAGCCCATTGCTTCTTGTCCTATCCTAGGAGGTTAACAAGATCAATTTTTCTCTCTCCTCCTTATAACAACCTTTTACAGCCCACCCCTCCACTACTATCTTCTCCTCTCTAGACTAAACAAACCCAGTTCTTTCAATCTTTTCTTGCAGATCACGTTTTATAGACCTTTAATAATTTTTGTTGCTCTCCTGGACTTTCCCAAATTAGTCCACATCTTTCCTGAAATGTGACACCAGAACCAGAAACAATACTCTCTCTGAAAATACTCCAGCTGAGGCTGTAGCTACTTTTCACGTCTCACTTAAAACACACCTTTTAAGACATCTCAGAATGATGTCTGCTTTTTGTGCCACAGTGTTACACTGATGACTCATATTTAGCTTATGCTCTATTATGAACTCTGATACCTTTCCACAGTACTCATTCCTGGTAGTACTTTTTTCCTATGTATGTGTCTCTTCCACCATGAAAAGTTATTTGATGGTTTACAACTTTCAATAGCTACAGGAACTAACTTTTGCATACATAGGAAATACCTCTTTAAGTGCTTTTTGCCACTAAAAATTTATTAAAATGAAGTATCTTCCTGGTATTGTAATTTTTCTAATGTTATCAAAGAACGAGTGCTGCCAAAAGAAGAAAGACTTACTCAGAAACTATTTTGTAGTTATTAATCTTTCCAAGAGCACAAGAAATGATTTGGCCACTGTAACTACTCATTTATCATTAAAAAATTGATTCCCTAATTTATCAAATCAAATATCTTGATTAATAATTTGGTACAACATCCTCAACCATCCCTTGAGGATCCTCATAGTTGTTAAGCTTTAAGAATAACTTTTTGCAATCACTTCCCACATTTATATAACTCTGGTTAATATATATGAACAAATAGATAAATATACAAAAGCTAAGAAAATTATAGAACTCTTACAATGCAGGTTATACATCACTGCTCCTATTTTTACTTTTCCTGTATGCCTTCCTTCATATTTCTTCTACATGTTTATTTTGCTTATGATTCTTCATGGCAGGATTTCATCATCATACTTTTTAGCCAAAATACCTACAGATGTGATATGTAATGGAATACACTTCTGTGTTCACACCCTACACACTACTGTAATAATCACTGTACAATGTATGCATTGTAAGGTATCATTTAAAAACTCATAATTTGTTAGTCAGTGTGGTCATGTTAAAATATGTGTGGCAACATTGTATGTGAAGTTAAGACCCCACCATTCAGAGCAATAACAAATGTTCCAAACCCTACAAACCTGCCCAAATAGGATTGGCAAACAAGTGTGTCCTAAACAAAGGAATGTGTGCTCTCTTTGTTTACTGTTTAAATGCAAATTAGAGTAATAAAACAGGAAGAGATGGCAAAAGCAATTCAACAGGTGAAAAAAATAGCACAGTGTACCCATCTCTACATATATTCTTTGGCTCCTAGGTCTCATCTGGAAATGTTTTTCAAGCAAGGGATGAACTATAAAAATGAGAGACAAATACCATGAGGCAACCCCCCACTCCCCACCCCTGTCTCTTTCTCTCTCTCTCTCTCTTTGCCTAGCACAGTGGTTACCAACTTTTTTAAGCCTGGGGGGCCCATATTTATGGAAAAAAACTGTATGGCCCCCTGTGAAATTGCCTGTGCTACCAGAATCTGGCCACCGGGACTGGCCAGGGACCGTGAGCCGCCGCAGCCATGGCCCCCCCATCCCCTGCTCCTGCCTGGGACCGGTAGCTGCTGTGGCCATGGCCCCCTCTCTCGCCATTAGAGAAGTCCGGCCCTGACTCACCCGAAACCCCTTCCTAAACCCTCCGCCCTACTACCGGCTCCCCCCCAAGCCCCTTCCCTGGTGGCTACCTGTCCCCGAGCTTGACTACCCCCACTGAGAGTTCCCTTACCTGGCTATGGGAGCTGGGAGTGGCCATGTCACATGCTGCGCCTTCCCTGAGCATGACCTGAGCATACTCAGGGCAGCATGGGAGTTTTAAAACTCCCAGCCTGGGGCAGAGCAACTCCTTGCCACTGTCCAGCACCTGCCACTGTGAGGCTACCTGTGTTGTCCAGCCCCAGCTCCCAGCCTGTCCACAGACACCTTTGGGTTACTCTGCAGTCCCCCAGGGGTTCGCAGACCCCAGGTTGGGAACCACTGGACAAGCACATTCACTGTACTTGAAGAGACAAAGGAAGCAGGCTTTTGACTCTGGGGGAGGGTCCTGACCTCCAGAGTTTGGTCAGCAAGGCTGCTGAAAGCATGTTATGAGAAAATTTTGCTTTGAATCTAATATAGTTTAAGTTAGGTGTTAGGATGCATTTTCATCTTTGTTTTCCTTGTGACTTTCTAACTTTTATGCCTCATTGCTCATGCTTACTTAAAATCTCTGTGTATTGTTAAATTTGTTCTATTGTTTTATCTAATCTAGTATGGCAAGTTCCAAAGGGGTAGCTGTGTTAGTCTAGTTCGGCAAAACAAACAAGGAGTCCCGTGTACTTAGACTAACAAATTTATGTATCACATGAGCTTTGGTGGGAGAAAAATCCACTTCATCAGATGCTTTGAGGATGGGGGAATTTACAGAATGGGATGTGACCCCTCATCTTCAAAGCATCTGACAAAATGGGATTTTTTCCCATAAAAGCTCATGAGATAAATAAATTTGTTAGTCTAAATACCACAGGACTCCTTGCTTGTTTTGCTGAACTAGTATGTTCAACTGAAAGTATCTAGGTAACTCCATTTGGGGCAACAAATTGTATGCATATTATTTTCTTAAATGAATAATGGACTCAGTATATTTGCACTGTATGACAGAGGACTGGGAAGTACAGGACCTATGTTTCTGGGGAAAAACCAAGAGTGGGAGTGTGTTGGAGTTACCTTGTGGTAAACTAAGGCTTGTAATAGGCAAGGTGTAGTCAGCTGGCTATAGTACACACAGACGTCGCTGGGTGTGACATACATGCTGGATGCTATTTGTGAGCAGAAATACATTGTCAAAGGCACCCTCAGTAACAGGGCAGGGGAGGCACTGCTACTCATCCATCTGGATTGTATCCTGTTACATCACACTATACATGTACAGTGAGTAACAAAATAATAATGGGCTCAAATGTACTTTTTATCTTACAACCTCTTGTTCTGGTGAACAATAGACACAGATTTGACCAAATTCTTTTCAACTAATTACCTTGTTTTGGGAGAGGGTAATAGATACCAAAATATTGCTCATAGAATTCCAGTATTTTTATAGCAGCTTCCAGTGCATAATGAGCTTGATTCAGTTTCTCTGGAGTGACATATACAGACACCTGTTGAATAAATACAATACATACAACTGAATAAAATATGGCTCAAAGTAAAATAAACTAATTTTGCTGCTTTTACTTCCTTTGAATTTAGTTTAAGAATACAAAATGCAGAGTAAGAACCATGGGACAGATCCACAAAAGAACTTAGACACTGTGACAGTCAGGAGTTCAATGCATACTTTTTAGGAGCTTAGGAAAAGCCACTGGAACAACAATTTCAAAAGGGATAGCCATGTTAGTCTAGTCCAGTAAAAAAAACAACAAGGAGATGTGTGGCACTTTAAGACTAACAGATTTATTTTTTGCATGAGCTTTCGTGGGAGAAGATCCCACTTCTTCAGATGCTTCGAAAATGGGTGAATTTACAGAAAGGAATGAAACTAAATGCAAGGGGGTGTAAAACATAGGATCAGGTCATACAGTAACAGTAAATCAGAGCAGTTGTTAGGTTCAAACCACGGGAAGCCTGAAGTCAAATTACCTTTTGTAATGGGAAAAGAAGCCATTAAAAAACAACAAGGAGTTGTGTGGCACTTTAAGACTAACCGATTTATTTTTTGCATGAGCTTTCATGGGAAGAGATCCCACTTCCTCAGATGAAGTGGGATCTTCTCCCATGAAAGCTCATGCAAAAAATAAATCAGTTAGTCTTAAAGTGCCACGCATCTCCTTGTTGTTTTTTTACTGGACTAGACTAACAAGGCTATCACTTTTGAAATTGAAAAGAACCCATAGTCTCGATTAAGTCCTGCTTTCACAGAATTTAGCTTGCATATTAATTCAAGTTCAGCTGTTTCTCTTTGAAGTCTTGATGTCCCAGCTACATCTCTAACAACAGTCGTTAACAAATCAGTCATCGAGTGATTAGGAAGATGGAAGTGCTCAGCAACTGGTTTCTTTGTTCTTTGATTTCTGATATCAGCTCTGTGCTCATTCGGCCTCTTACACAGCGATCTTCCTGTTTGTCCAATATATAAGTTGTTGGGGCATTTCTTGCACATGATGGCATAGACCACATTAGTAGATGAGCAGGTAAATGAGCCTCTGATGGAGTAGCAGGCTTGATTAGGACCTATGATGGTATCTGTTGTGCAGATATGTGGGCAGACTTGGGAGCGTGGTTTGTTGCAGGGGTGTGTGCCTGCTTCAATGTTTCTGTTGTTAGATCTGTAGTTGCTGGTGAGAATCTGTTTAAGATTAGGGGGCTGCCTATAAGCAAGGAGTGGTCTGTCTCCTAATGCTTGAGAGAGAGAGGGATCATCTTTTAGAATAGGCTGTAGGTCCTTAATGATCTGTTGCAGAGGTCTGACTTGAGGATTGTATGTGGTGACTAGTGGTGTTCTGTTGCATTCTTTCTTGGGTCTCTCCTGTAGTAGATGACTTCAGGGAACCTGTCTAGCTCTGTCAATTTGTTTTCTTGCTTCCCCAGGTGGGTACTGTAGTTTCAAGAATGCTTGATAGAGGTCCTCAAGATGTCTGTCTGTCTGAGGGATCAGAGTAGATGCGGTTACATCTTAGGGCTTGGCTGTAGACAATGGATCGTGTGGTGTGTTTAGGATGGAAGCTCGAATGATGTAGGTACCTATACCGATCAGTAGGTTTTCGGTATAGGGTGGTGGTAATGCATCTATCCCTGATTTGTACTGTAGTGTCAAGAAAGTGGATCTCCTGTGTGGAGTGTTCCAGGCTCAATTTGATGGTGTCGTGGAAATTATTGAAATCTCTGTGAAAATCTTCAAGAGCATCCCTCCCATGTGTCCAGATGATAAAGATGTAATCAATGTAGCGCAGGTAAAGAAGAGGTGTTTTGGTATGAGACTTGAGGAAATGTTGTTCTAAGTCGCCCATAAAGATGTTGGCATATTGTGGGGCCATGCGGGTGCCCATAGCAGTGCCACCGATTTGGAGATATAAATGATCCTGAAATCTGAAGTGGTTGTGGGTGAGTACAAAGTCGCAAAGTTCAGTCACAAGCTGCGTTGTGTCATCATCTGGGATGGTTCTTCTAATAGCTTGTAATCCATCCTTGTGTGGGATGTTGGTGTAAAGATCTTCTACATCCATAGTGGCCAGAATGGTGTTTTCAGGAAGTTCTCCAATGGACTGTATTTTCCTCAGGAAGTCCGTGGTGTCTTGAAGATAGCTGGGGATGTCGATAACATAGGGTCTGAGGGGGGAGTCCACATAGCCAGATAGGCCGGCAGTAAGAGTGCCAATGCCTGAAATGATGGGGCCTCCAGGGTTTCCTTTTTTATGGGTTTTAGATAGTAGATAGAACATCCCTGGCCATGGTTCTGGTGGTGTTTCTGTCTCTATATGTTCTTGTGCTGTCTTAGGGAGTTTCTTGAGTAGGCATTGTAATTCCTTTTGGTATTCCTCAGTGGGGTCAGAGGAAAGTGGTCTGTAGAAAGTTGTGTTGGAGAGCTGTTTATAAGCCTCCTGGTCATAATCCAATTTATTCATGATGACAACTGCACCTCCTTTGTCAGCCTCCTTAATGATAACGTCAGAGTTGTTTCTGAGGCTGTGGATGGCATTGCGTTCTGCAGGGCTGAGGTTATGATGTAAAGAATGTTGTTTGTCCACGATTTCAGCCTTGGCACATTGGCGGAAACAATCAATATAGAAGTCAAGTCTCTCATTTCGGCCCTCTGGAGGAGTCCATGAAGAATATTTCTTCTTGTAGTGTTTGGAGGAAGCCATCTGTGTGTCAGTGCGTTGATCTGTGGTGTTATGGAAATATTCTTTGAGTCTTAGATGACGAAAGTAGGCCTCTTAGGTCACCGCAGAATTTTATCTTATGTGTGGCAGTTGTGGGGCAGAAGGAAAGTCCCCGAGACAGAACAGATTCCTCTGCTGGAGTGTGTGTGTAGTTTGAGAGATTAACAATGTTGCTGGCTGGGTTATAGGGTCACTCTTGCTTCCTGTAGTGGTGTATAGAAGTTTATATAGTTTGGTATCTTTTTTCTTCTGTAGGAAAGCAAAGTGCGTGTCATAGATGGATTTTCTCTTCCTTGTGAAGTCCAGCCATGTAGAAGAATGCGTTGTAGGTAGGTTTTCTAAGAAGGAATCTAGTTTTGAGAGTTCATTTTCAATTATGCTCTGTTTGCTGTACAGGATGCTGATCAGGTGGTTTCTGAGTTTCTGTGAGAGAGTATGGCATAATCTCTCACTGTAGTCTGTGTAATGTGTCGATTACAATTCACAAAACCTGAGGCCATGGCTACACTACACAGTTTTGTCAACACGAGCTGCCTGATGTTGACCTAACTATGGAAGTGTACATACTGCTGGCTCCTTAGGCTGCTTTAACTTGCCTGCTACACCAACATAATAAAACCAGCTTGATGAGATGAGTAGAGCTTAGGGTACCATAGTTAGAGTGATGCAGTGCAAGTGGAAAGGCTGCGTTGCTTATGTCCTCCTATGTGGCCATCAGGAGGTATCCCACAATGCCCTTCACGATCACTGTGCTCACTGTTTTCAACTCTGCTGCCCAGCAGATAGGTACATAGATGAATGCCTCTTCCATGTTAAAAACTAGGAAGTTTTGAACTTACTATTCCTATTTGCTTGGTTTGGAGAGCTCACATAGCAACTGCCCAGCTGAGCTTTCTGGCTCCATCCAGCAAATGTGTTCCTGCTTGGAGTACCCAGAAGGCAGTGGATCCTTTGAGTCTGCAGGGAAAGACAGCTGTGCAGGCACAGTTCCAATCCAGCTACAGGAAGTTGCTCAGGCATGGACAGGAAGAGTGATGCCAGGGGGACACATAGCAGTGTCATGTGATACTCAAAGAGCTGAGGCAAGCGCAGCAGAAAGCAAGTTAGGCAAATAGCTGTTTCTGGTGTGGAGCCACAGATATGCCACTTCTAGAAGGAAGGGCTTGGGATCATGGTGGTGGTGAATATCTCCTGCCCCACTGAGCTCCTCTTATACCTTTATGTTCATAACACACAGCACAACACTGAAAAGCAGTGCAGGTCCAAGATCCATGTTTTCTGATACAGATGTCAGACTCATAGGTTAGCAGGCTGTTGAAAAGCATTGCAAACCCTTCCCAAAACACTTTGTAGCAAGCTGCACAGTGGGATAACCACCTGTGGTGCACTGTTCATTGTGCTGATGCAAGAGCTGCTACTGTAGACACTCTGCTGACACCAGGACCATAGTGTGGACATGCAGTGGTTGTTTAATTACAGTGTGTATATAAGTTAAAAAAAAAAACAAGGAGTCGTGTGGCACTTAAAGACTGACACATTTATTTTTCGCATGAGCTCTCGTGGGAGAAAATCGCACTTCGTCAAATGCTTCGAAGATGGGTGAACTTAAATCTGTTAGTCTTTAAGTGCCACACAACTCCTTTTTTTTTTTTTTCCTGGACCAGACTAACACGGCTATTCCTCTGGAAAATAACTTAAGATGACTTAGCTTTGTAGTGTTAACATAGCCTGAGTTAGGCACCTAGGTTCCCTATATAATAAATGAGGAGAAATAGGTGCCCAAGAATGCTATCCAAAAGCCAGAATTGTAGGCAGAGCATGGCCAAAACTAGCCAATGGTGGATTCTACAGAATGGGGTGAATCCTAAGTCTAGGCTTCCCGGAGGAACTTAACTCTGCTAGTGGTCTGCAACCATAAACCCTCACCTGATATCAGGTACTTAGCCACCTAACTCATTTCTTGTGAGAGTGGATTGGGCAGATGCCTCACTCCACACGAAACAGCCAGGTGAGGAGATAGTGGCACTTACTATATAACTTTTAGCCCAGTGATTAGAGCACTCACCTGGGATGTGGGAGACGCAGATTAATTCCCCCTCTGCCTGAAGGAGAAATGCTTTGAAGAGGGGCCTCCCACACCAGTTAAGTAAATACCCTAGGCTGTGTTCAGACAAAAGTTTTATTTCAAAACAACAGCCATTGTTTCGAAATAAAATTTCTTATGTCCAGACAACATTCCATTATTTCCAAACAATGGGGCTCCATTGTTTTGAAATAATGGCTGTTGTTTTGAAACTGTAAAACCTTGCATGAAATCGAAATAGCCATTGTTTCAAAATGGTTGTTTTGAAACAATGGCATTCGGATGTGTTACTTCAAAATAACACTTTTGCCGTTCTTCTTCCCAGGGTGCCTTCCTTTTAGCCTATATTGGGTGGGGGCATGGCCCAGGGAGGGGGCCATGTTGCCACACCTCCCATGGTGCCCATCTGCTAAAAATGAAACAGCATGTCCACACAGAGGGCATGCTATTTCAATTTAAGGGTTTCCCTTATTTTGAAATAAGAATTTTTTTATTTTGAAATAAGTTATTTCAAAATAATGATTTTATTTCATAATAAGTTATTTTGAAATAACTTATTTCGAAATAACAGCTTAGGTGTGAACACAGCCCTAATGTCTGGGTTATGGGATAGTCTGATGTGGGGCTCCCTGAATCTCTCTCATTGAGGCTGATCCACTCTGAGTTGATTGTTAAAGAGTCAGTGGGCCACAAGAATGATTTTGCATGATGAGAATGAGGAGCAGTGGAAGATATGGAATCCAGTGTCCCTGTTTCAGTAACTAAGTGTTTATCCAAAATGCAACCATTTCAAAAACATGAGATTGAAGGAGTCTAACTTCAGAATATCCCATAGTGTAGTGGGTACAGTGCTCTCCTGATTCTTGTGTGTGATCCCTGTTCAAAACATCTCTCTCACTCCAGCAGTGGTAGACAGTTGAACCTGGTACTCTCACATCCCAGATGAGTGCTCTAACCCATGGATTAAAAGTTATCACTTGGGTGGTGGTTGTGGCACAGTCTCCTCATCTGGCCAGCTTTGAATGGGACCTGATACAGTAGCATGCCTGTGGGATTAGGCCCTCCAGGTGAGATGGGTACTCCTGGCCTTTCTTCCTGCAATTCATGGACTGCACTAGGGATTAGATGTGAGACAGGCATTCAGATGCTTAGCGTGAGAAAGCAGAGTGCAGGTCCATAAGCAGAAAAAACCATAGGCACCTAGGAAACTTTACAATGAAAAATGTAGGCACTAAGTATAACATCTATAGAATTAGGAACCAGCTGAGAGGTGGTTTTGTAGATCACAGTGGTGTCTAAACTTTGCTTAGATGCCTAACTACTGTGAATCTGGACCTATGTTGTCTTAAGAATATCTGCCTGTTCTGATACCATGAACAAATTACGTGCATTGAGAACATATCAATAAATAACCAACACTCCATGCTTCCTTATCCATATTCCACATTTTCAGTATAGCTGGC
Organism: Podocnemis expansa; assembly: GCA_007922195.1. Lineage (NCBI taxonomy): Eukaryota > Metazoa > Chordata > Testudines > Podocnemididae > Podocnemis > Podocnemis expansa. The sequence continues at coordinate 4,195,220 of ML682066.1, forward strand.
AAGGGCTTGATGTTGTATATTGGTCAACTCTGGATTTTAGTTGGGGGAGCCCTAGATTTGATTCCTAAAAACACAACAAAAGCTAGGATCATTGTCTAGGCAGTGTACCCCAACTGATGGAAGGTAAAATTGCTTTATGTGCACTGCATACTGGTTATCCTTGCAGCCAAGTAAAGAACATCTCTGATAGGTTCTGAAAGTAAATCCAATGGTTAAGTCTCAGTGATCTGTGTGGGCCACTGAGGGAGGGAAATGGGTGGTCTCTCAACCAAATATGCAATCACCTTTAAAACCTACCTCAATTCCAGATGAAGTTGTGCCACTGACTGACTGGAAATCACTAACTATAAATGCTACCAAGTAGGTGCTCATTTTTACACTCTCTGCAAAGCGATCTTCAAACAGATTGTTGTCTAGCTTTAGAGTCTTTACCTAGAAAACACAAATTGGCACAGACCACATATTATACTTAATTCTTCTCCTATGTCACTGTTCCATGTAAGACAGTTCAACATATATCATCCAATGTTAAAGTTAAGAGGGAATTTAGGCAAGTAAATTGTTAGATTCCCTGCCTAACCTTCTTGCAGTTGAAGGAGATCAATTAATGGACCAAATAATCAAATAAGTGTTATTTTTATATAGGATAGAGTAATAAAAGATTTGCCATACCAGATAATCAGACTATTGGTTCATCAAGACTAAGTATGCTGCCTATGACATTAGTCCATATCTGATATTTCAGAGGATGTCAGATAAATGTTTTTGCAATGTTCTTTCCTTCTTTGCAAAATTCCTTCCTGTCCCCTGTTAGTAATCAGCATATGGCCTCAAGAATGATTCGCACATTCAGATTTTACCTAATCTGACCTTTTGAATAATACAAGATATGAGACTGGTTTGCTATTATTTTAGCCTGTATAACTGCAGATGCTGCTAATGGTCCCAAAATTATTCCTCCATGGTATCCACTGCTCACATCCTCTAGCACTGAATTTCTCAGGCCAGTGCTATATGAAGAATTATTTCCTTGGATCAGTTCTAACTGTAATTAGCAGTGGTTAAAGTATAATTTGAGGTGCCTCAGAACCTTCCTAATCTCTGGGCCCCCTCCCTGTATTGTCCAGGCCCCTGTCATGTGTGTGTGGGCCTGATTTTTCTAGATTCTGGAATCTGGGCCCTGGAACTCTGGTCCATCAGATTTATGGAGCCCAGAACTGCATTCTGTCTTACTTTAACCCCTGCAGTTTCTATAAACACCTCCCCTTATTCTCATATTATGGACAATGTAAAAATGAGGGATAAAATAACTCTTTGTGTGATATAAGGAAACCACAGGCCCATCTTATCTGGCCTAATTTAAACACATGAATAGCAAGTTCCAAAGGGGTAGACATGTTAATCTAGTTTAGAGAAATAAGCAAGAAGTCTTATGGAAGTCAAAGACTAACAAATCTATTTATGGCATGAGCTTTCATGGGAGAATATTCCACTTCATCAGATGTTTTGAAGCATGTTAGTGTCTTCAAAGCATCTGACAAGGTGGGATTTTCTCCCATGAAAGCTCATGCGATAAACAAATTTGTTAATCTTTGAGTGCCGCAGGACTCCTTCCTTATTTCGCTGAACTAGACTAACACAGCTACCCCTTTGGAACTGGCAACATGCAAGGCACTGAATACAGCCATTTGAAGTAGAAATTCATCAACTTCATGAAACAACTCACACAGATTCAGACAGACATCATCTTTCTCTCCAAATGCAATCATGAATAGTAATCACCCAATAAATAAAGAAAGGAAGAAAATATATACATGGGTGCAGAGAACTTGAAGATACAACTAAAAACAATTCACCTTTGGCATATTAGATAATGCAATATGTTGCTCTTCTCTCCGAATCTTTATTGTATAATTTGCCTTAAAGGATGGTTCATCAAAACATGGGAATGCCATGCGGGCTGAAGTAGGTTCAAAATGAGTAGAAGCCAGCAATCTGAAAGGACATAGCACCCAGCAGAATTTGTAAGAAAACTGTTTGTCTTGATCAACATAAATTAATAAACCAGATCACATTCAACATTCATTTGAAAGACTATAAATGACTAAAGGAAATCTAAAAGGTAAGCCAAACAAGGAGTCCTATGGAACTTTTACAGACTAACAAAATTTATTTATCACATTCTCTTTTGTGAAAGAAAATCCCACTTTGGCAGATGCTTGATGATGGAGAATTTACAGAATGGAAGGAAAATAAATGCAGAAAAGTAAGTCATAGGATCAGGTCAGACTGTTACAGCAAATCAAAGAAGTTTAGATTCAAACAGTAGAGAACAACATGTAGAGGGAGGTGAGGTCAAATCACCTGTTATAATAAGGAAAAAACTCCAAGATCCCTAGTTAGCTCTAAAGTGATGGTGTTGAATCTGCATATGAATTCCAATCCTACAGTTTCTCTTTGAAGCCTAGATATGATATACATTTGTTTAAGTACAGCTATTAACAAATCATCAATGGAGCGAGCAGGGAGATTAAAGTGTTCTCCTATTGTTTTTTTAATGTTGTTAATTCTCATGTCAGATTTGTGTCCATTTATTCTTTTGCACAGAGACTGCAGGGACATGCCAGCACATAATGGCATAAGTCACATTGGTGGATGAGCAGGTGAATGAGCCCTTTAAGGTAGCTGTAGAGATTGGATAAAGGAAAGTTAAATGGCAATCCTGCTGCACAGATTTTCAAAGCTCTTAGTTGGTTCTCTCCTTTAGGCACTATGGCCCAGATCTCAAAAGCATTTAGGCACCTAATGCCCATTGATTTCAGTGGGAGGTAGACACCTAAATGCCTTTGAGAATGATGTCATTTGTTGTAACTGAGTGTGGGGGCAACTGTATTACATCCAGGTTCTTTGATCTTGACATAATCCAGGTACTTGATCGCAATACAGCTGTCCCCTGACAAAGTTATAAAATGGGTAAGTCACAACAGAGATAGAATTTAACAATGTATTCACATTGCTACCAAAGCTACATTTGACTCTTCAGAATAACATTTGTAGCAGGTCGGACTAGCAATCCCAGCATGGTGTTGCCGGATGTGCACGCTCCTCTTGCTAGCCCGAGGAGGCTCCCACCAAGGACCCAACATGAAACCAAAGAGGCAGACCGGGGGTGAGGGTGGGGGAGAACTATATAAAGGGATGGACCAGGTAGCCAAGGAGGAGACATGCAGTTGAGTCAGGGGACCTCCCTCCCCAGGAAAGCCCAAGCGATGACCACTGGGTGGCTTTCCCCTTGTACTTCCCTTCCCCAGGTGAGGACCTTGAGGAACTGCCCTTGGTTGAAGGACTGGACGAGGGGACGGAAAACCCTACTGCAGGTAGCGCCAAGGACTTAGAGGAGCTGTGCTCTGCAGAAGATGTCAATAGGCCAGCCATACCCAGCCCTGGTGACTTAGAGGAGCTACCCTCCGCGGAAGACATCCATGGGCTGGTGGGGCCCAGCCCCTGTGACCTTGACGAGTTGGGACTACCGGACCTGCCCCCTACCCCCAGGCACAGAAGATTTGCCTAGGATCCCTCTTGCAGTATACCCAGATATATTGCATGAGGACTCCGGGGGGTAGGTGGCAGGTTGGGGGTAAGAAGGAAGTAGCCCAGAGGTGCAAGGCCTAGGCTGCCAGCTGGTGAGTCAGCATGTTTCAGTGGGAGCACCACTTATTCCATCCAGTATGTCTACGCTGGGGCTTTAAGTCGACTTAAGGGCCCTTAAATTGACTTAAATAAAGCCCTGTCTATATTTAGAAAACATTAAGTCGACTTAAGCAAGTGCTTAAGTCAACTTAGTAACTCCTGCCCTGTAAATTGGCTTAAGCTTTTAAGCTGACTTTACAGGGCAGGTCCCACCCCTTCCTCCCTGGTAAGTGTGATCAGGCTGGGGACTGATCTGGCCAGGGGGCCCGATCCAGCTCCCGCCCTGTGGTGAGGAGCTGGGGCCAGATTGGCTTCCAGCCCCTCACAGCAGGGGTCAGGGACTGGCAGCCAGTTCCTCTCTGTAGGCTGTGGTAGGCTAGGAGCATCCTGTGAGCCCATCTGGCTCCCAGATGCTTGCACTGGACAGCCAGCAGCTATGAGTCGGGACAATTCCACAGATTCTGTGCCTGTGAAACTGAACAGCTCCAGGTCAATTTCACAGACCTGGAGTCTGTGAAACTGACCAGACTCAGAGCTGCTGGTTGGCCAGTGCAAGCCTCTGGGAACCAGATGGGCTCCCAGCAGGCTCCTAGCCCCCACCCATCCGGGACCCAATGTCACTTCTGGATGCTTGCAAGCAGCCAGGGCACAGGACCCGACATTGGCTCCCTGTGCCCTGGCCGCCCGTGAGCGGCCAGGAGTGATGTTGGGTCCCACGCCCCTAGCTGCTTGCAAGCATCCAGAAGCTGTCGGGTCCTGCATCCCTGACTGCTTGCAAGAGGCCAGGAGCGATGTTGGGTCCCCACACCCCTGGCCACCAGCAAGCAGCCAGGAGCCATGGCAGGTCCTGATCCCTGGCTGCTTGCAAGCAGCCAGGAGCGATGTCGGGTGCCTGACATCTGGCAGGCAGCTTCACAACCTTGTCAATTTCACTGAAGTGAAACTGATGAGGCTGCAGAGTCTAGCCACTCCACAGCCTGATCAATTTCATGCCTGTGAAATTGACCAGGCTGCGAAGCCTCCTGTCCTGATAAGTGACAGGGGGCAAATCTGGCCCCCCATCACTTGTCAGGGCTAGCAGGATCTGGCTTTAAGCCTCCACTGCCAGTAAAGCGGGGGTGGGAGCCAGGTCAGGCTCCTAGCCCCAGGTCCCAGCTCCTACTTAGAGGATAGCAGCTGGATCAACCCCAGTCCAGATTGGCGCCTGGACCCACTGGGCTCAGGGTACCCAATCTGGACTAGGGGGCAGGGTAGGAGGAGGGGCACCCTGGGCATGTCTGGTCACTATCTACACAGACATACCCTGAAGTCAACTTAACAAGGTCAACTTAAAGTCGACCTTGTAAAGTCAACTTCCAGGGCCCCCTTCCCCCAGTGTAGACATAGCCATTGTGGCCCACACTGGCACTGGTTAGGGCCCTGGGATGAGATGCAGTGGAGTGGGCAGGCCTGCATCTCTGTCTACCTCCACTTCCCTCAAACCTCCCCACAATCCCACCTAACTGAAGGCCACTGACTCTGGCAATTTTGTCTCGCCCTGCCGGAGGGCTGAAAGGCCACTGACTTTGGGTATTCTGCCTGACCATACCTGAGGGCTGGAACTTAACTAACTCTGGGGAGGCTTGGCCTGAGGTCCAATCTGATTACAAACATCCAATCTAATTAAAAAGACTAGGTTGGTGGGGTACTATCTGTTATTGGACCAACTGCTTAAAGTAAATTAGACAAGCTTCTGAACAGTGGCTCTGCTGGCGCTGGGCATGGGGGGCTTGAGCCTTGAGTCCCACCACCAGTGCCCCAAGTCTACTGCCAAGCCACCTGCCACAGCAGCTGGCTTCCCTGGGGGCCCCGGCCCTGGCCAGTAGTCCAGGGTCAGGCCGCCTGCTGCTGGAGCCTAATCTGGGCCCTCTCTGGGGCTCCGGGCAGGATTGGGCCGGGGCCCTGAATTGGGACCAGGGTGGGCTGGGCCCCAGGTCTTTTCCTGGGCCCATGTTGCTCCTGTGTCTGAGGCTGTCACCAACAGAACCTGGTCCAATGAAAGATATTCTCTCTCACATCCTGGGATCAACACGGCTACAACAAACCTGCATAAAACATGTAATCTGATTGTCACAGATGATAGTAGAAAAGTGAAGATTCTCTTATTCTGCTCATTCCTTTGAAACAATTAATTAGGAATTGCTTGTAAACTGTGACAGACATTGGTAACCCCGAGAGGCTTATACAAGTGCATAGTAGAAGATGATCCCTGAAAAGTTGATAAAGATGTTTACAGTCTGATCTACGGAAAGTAAAATTTTTAAGAGTTAAGTTTTGTAAGAGCATAAATTTCACTGGCTTTCATTAACTGTCTCTCAATGATTCTTGACTATTGAGTGAAATTTCCGTTGATGTCACTTCAAATGTCATACTAGAATTAAGATCAGTGTGCAACTGAAATCTAGACAACACATTTACCAGAGAAGCCAGAGTAGTATTTTATCCTAAAAGTATTTTAATTGAGGTTAAGATAGTTTGCAGTTTCTTTTTAAATATAGCTTTAGAAAAATATTGGTTTGCATTGATGTTGAATGTTTTCTTTTCTTGATTTTATTAACAAATTGTTAAATGTTTTAAAGTAAGAATATTAAATAAACAATTCCTGAGTTAAAATTCAGCATATTATTAAAATTATAGTATTATTTCCTCCTGTTTAAAGTATAAATATAAAAGCATATTGAGAAGATCAAGAACTATTTATAGTATGAAATATTTTGTAGCCTTTACTTACCTTGTTTGACCATCCTTAGTTTTGTAAGTGCTTTTATAAAAGCCATAGAAACCATCGGAAAGATTGGCAATATAGTTTATAGAAAGGAAATACTTCTTATCCACCAGCAATGGTTTAGGAGATACAAAGGCAATTTGCTCATGGGGTGGGTATTCCAAAACTTGTATCTGTTTTGTATCTGTTTGGGTCTTTCCGCTTTCTTCCTCAATAGCTGCGCTGGTGATTTCCAGATGTTTGCTATGCAAGACTATGGTGCTAGTTTCATGTACCGCAGTGATTTCAATCTTCACAGAGCCCATGAATATTAATGAAGTCAGATTTGGGTGAATTAGAAGGTCATAATGGACAGGAAGGACCCAACCAGGGAGCCTTAATTTATTCCAGGGAAATGTCTGTCCATTTGTTGCTATAGGAAAAGATGTGTTTTCTTTGCTTCTTTCTCCACTGAGGGCATAATTAATTCCAACAAAGTTCAAAATATGTAATAGCAATAGCTTTGCCACCGGCCACTGAAAGGTTGTCATTGTTTATAGGATTTGGTACATTCAATATGTCATTCTAAGCATCAGAAACAAAACCAAACACACACATCTTCTGTTAATAAACTTCAGCTGAGAATTCCTTGACTGCTTCTCCTGAAAGGCAGAAAAGAACCAAGTTATTTGGACAGGAACCTGACATTTAAAAATGTATTAACATTGTTTTGCCAGTTGGCAGGGTTTTCACACATCATAGACCCACTGTGCAATCCAGTCCATGCTGGTGTACTGGTCTGCTTTCATGAATCTGATTCATGGATCCAGATCCATGTGTTCCGTGCTAGGGTGATGGCAGAGCCGGCTCAAGGGACTGGCTCTCCGAGCCGGCTTTTCATTTTGCGCCCCCCCTTTGCCATGTGGGTGGGCAGCAGGGGGAGGAACCTGGCTTCTGCTTTGGCCCGGTTCACCCTGCCCCCAGGGTGGGGAACAGACGCTCCAGGGGTGGAGCAGGCCAGTCCAGAGGTTGGGCTCCACTCTCTCGCCCCTCCCCTGGACTGACTGGTCCACCCTGGGGGTGGGGCAGGCTAGCCCAGAGGTGGGGCAAGACAGCAGAGCCTGACCCGTGGGCTGGCCTGCTCCACCCTGGCACAGCTACCCCTAGGCAAATGATGCCCTGAGCCAGGGCCTCTTTTGCTTGTGGGTCAAGCCAGCCCTGGGTGATGGTATCACTGATGCTTGATTTTCAAAACCTGATACTCAAGAGTGTGTGCACCCATATGTATAAGGTACATGATGTATTATCATAGCTATGTGAGAATGACAAGTATTTTTGTGGTGATTTTTTTATTGAAATGTAGAGCAGACTATTTGCAAGCTTAACAAACCTGACTACAACCATGCCAATGGAATTCATATGTTTTTAAAAGCTAAGCTCTTATTACAAATGAGGTTTTTGTGCAACTGAAAGGAAAATAATAATAATTCTTTAAAAGTCTGTCAGGCTTTTCCTGCACTATTGTTGCTTTTATATTTAGCACCACCATACCCATGTTTAAAGTTTAAACAATGTAAGATTAAAATAAGTAATGTTGGGCTCCTCTAATTGTGAGCTTAGATGAAGACAACATCTGGCATCCCCTCAGCAGCCAGGGACATGAAGTTGCAAAAAGCAGAGGTCCAGAAAAACCAAATAGAGCCCTTCAATACACCCCAAATTCAGCAGCAGAGAAGACACCTGGATCAGGGCCACAGACCAGACTGTGTATAAAAATCAAATTCGGCAGCAGCAGAGAGCCAAATGTCAGAGATCAGGACTTCTGAAAACAATGTGATGTCCTAGCATGGAGCAGACATTTTTCTGCCTAAATAGATGTCATTGAACCACCGAAGAAGTTTTGAGAGCTGTCCAACTCAGATATGCCCCTGGATAATAGCTCTTGTATGGAGCTCATGTTCAGAGAAAAGTCAAAGCCACTGCATTCAAGAAACACATGATTTGATTTGCAATACTTTATAAATACAATACAGATTAGGTTAGATAAAGTTGAAGGCTCGAAACTGGAAAAAAATCACTCTTAGAAGCAGCAGTTGTACTTAAAATGTGAGGAGGACAGAACCCAAGCTTAAAATCAGTAACAAATTCAGAGAAACATAGTCTGTTACAAATCAAGGACCAATTTTTAAGCCCAGAACCTGGGTGTTTTTATTTAAAAAAAAAAAAAACCACAAAAAACAAAAACATTTAAATAAGATTTTGGACTCTTACAAAAAAGTCATTTGAATGTGAAGCTGAGTGAATAATGGTATCTCCAGTTTGTGTGTGCTGTTACTTCCCCCATTTTAACTCACATTTTAAATTCATCCACGAAAGAGATTTTGCATACAGTTACTAATTAGCATCAGAAAAAACAAAGTTACATTTTACAGTCATTCTCTAGATTTACTCGTGAATGAAAAACCTCCAAATTGTCTTCATCTGTGAATATTGAAGGATGGCCTACACACCACTAAAATCTCACTTCAGGTTCTAGCTCAGGTCCTCACACATTTTAGGACATACTCATATCTAAAGTTAGCCAAGCTTTTGTGCCATGCTGAATCAGGGCCTAGTCTTTGAAATATGCATTAAATGTTACATAGGCCTGCTGCTGGCTCTCTGCAGGGTCACATTTGGTGTCTGAGATGTTTTAAATCTTAACCCAGTAAAATTGGCTTAGGCTATTGTAAGAGGCCTAGGATACTCAATTATTTTGATTGTAATATTTATATTTTACATACCTTATGGTGCTTGTATGTCTTCTTTGACAATCTGGTAAAAATAAAATATAGAAAATATATAATAAAAACAAGCACGCAAACACCGGATACTATAGTACTTTATCGTCTTGTGTCTCTCTGTAATTGTACAGAAGTCAAAACTCACCTTTCATTTTCAGTTTCTTTTGAATTAGTCTCCACCCACTCATGTTTAGCCAAATGAAATAGGACAATAGCTACCCCTTGTGGCTGCAAGTTGAAAGATTTTTAACTTTGCAGAAACAGTTTGATATGTTGATACAACTTACTGTGTATGATCTCAATCTGCTACCCTACTTGCATGTCTATTCTTTGTTTCTGCCATTATCCCTTAAGTGACAGAAATGATAGTAAAGCTGTTTCTTAAGGCAATTGCAAATAAAGATGCACATTGAGGAATGACATCTGAGGAAGTTTTAAAACCAGTAAAGCAATAGCACCTAGGCACCTACCTCCTTTGAAAAGCCTTAGATTGAAAAGCCTTAAAATAAAAATCAATGGGACATATTCTAAACTGGTATAAATTCCCATGGGCGCATTGAAGGCAAAGGTCTGAGAATCTGCTCCACTCAATTTTTTTATGCAAAAGACAAGAGACAGTTACAGATGTGGGCTCTCCTCCCTATTTCCGCACAGGATTTTTGTTCTGTTCTCATAACCTTTGTAAATAAATGGCACTTTAAGACTTAAAATTAAATATTGATGTTTTTGCTCAGTGCAATGTTTTTCATAATGCTCTTATGAAAAGCAGTTCACTTGGAAAAAGAAAATAACTATTGTATGACAAACACTGTTCCTGAAAACACCAGCACCCATCAAACCAACAAATCCTCCCCTTCAACTGATCACAATCTATTTTCTACCCTACTCTAACACAGCTACCTCTCTGGAATGTGTCACCAAACTTTCTTTCTCCTCCTCCAAGTCAGTCATCCACACAATAATTAGTGACACTCAGTAGAGCAGTTTTCTTTAGGATCTCTATATTATAGAATTGTGCTGTCCTTTTTGTTAATACTAAGGAAAGGATTTCCAGTGAGTTTCTATCAGCAGCTGACATTGCTAGAAAAATGCTCTCAAGACCAGGCCTGTGATACTAATCATAGTGTGTAGATATCAGAGGAATTACATAAAATGCTATTACCTCCAAAGACCACAGCAAAAACTGGGCTTGGCCACCAAGTTTCAGTAATGAACTCAACCATTCCATGATCACATTTTGCAGCTATTTCTACCTGATAAATACATCACTGCCTCTTAGAAGTGAACACTACGGGTTATTGAATTTTCTGTTAAACTATTTCAGCTTTCCCCAGCCCACATCAGTACTTTCAGGAGTACCAAAAGATTGAGGGAGCACTGAGTCCCATAGTGGGATGGGCACTGGATAGCTTAAAGCAATATTATGTTTTCAGATGTGTAAAATGATGCAGGGGCCTGGAGAAAGTTCTGAAAAACAATACATGTGAAGGCAGTTTCTGAGAAAAAAGCAAACTGACAAAAGAAAATTTTAGGGAATGGTTTGTGTATCCATAGGTATATAGACATTTATGACTGGCTCATCACCATGTTATCTGAGCTTCTCTATAATTGCTGGATGTAAGCAACTAGTTCTGTTGCCACAGCTGATCAAATGGCTTTTTTTTTTTTTTATGGATAGCTGGTTTCATCAGCTGCTTGGAACTCTGGCAAACACCTGTTACTTCTGACCCTCCATAAAGGCCTCAAATGATACAAGTACCTGTTAGTAAAAGGTTCTTCAGCCATATAAATAGAAAGAAAACACAGAAGGATGAAATTGGACCACTATACACTGAGGGTGGGGTAGAGATCAGGGATAATCTAGGCATGGCTGAATATCTAAATAAGTACTTTGCCTCTGTCTTTAATGAGGATGATGGTGAGACTGGGGACAGAGGTTGGGCAGCTAATGGGAATGAGAATGTAGCAGTGGAAATTACCATATCTGAGGTGCAAGCCAAGCTTCAGCTGCTTAATGGAGCTAAATCAGGGGGTCTGGATAATCTCCATCCAAGAATATTGCAGGTACTTGCACATGAAATTGCCAGCCCTTTAGCAAGGATTTTTAAAGTATTGGTGAACACAGGGGTTGTGCCTTATGACTGGAGAATTGCTAATGTAGTCCCTATTTTCAAGAAAGGGAGTAAAAGTGACCCAGGTAACTACAGGTCTGTTAGTCTGACCTCAGCAGTATGCAAGGTCTTGGAGAAAATTTTGAAGGAGATTAAGGAGATTAAGGATATTAAGGAGAGTGGTAACTGTGATAAAATACAACACAACTTTATAAAAGGTAGATCATGCCAGACCAGCGTGATCGCCTTTTTTGAGAAGATAACAGATTTTTTGGATAAAGGGAATGCAGTGGACCTAATTTACTTATTTTTCAGCAAGGCTTTTGATACAATTCCACACAGGGAATTATTAGTTAAATTGGGGAAGATGGGGATTAATATGAAAATAGAAAGGTGGATAAAGAACTGGTTACAGGAGAGATTACAGAGGGTCATAGTGAAAGGTGAACTGTCTAGCTGGAAGGACATTACTAGTGGAGTTCCCCAAGGATCAGTCCTGGACCCATCTTATTCAACCTTTTTGTTACTGACCTTGGCACAAAAAGTGGGAATGTGCTAATTAAGTTTGCAGATGACACTAAGCTGGGAGGTATTGCTAATACAGAGGAGGACTGGGATAGCATACAGAATGATTTGGATGACCTTGTAAAGTCGAGCATTAGAAATAGGATGAAATTCAACAATGGGGAGTGCAAAGTCATGCACTTAGGGACAAATAACAGGAATTTTTCTTATAAGTTGGGAATGCATCAGCTGGAAGTGATGGGGGAGGAGAAGGACCTGGGCGTACTGGTTGATCACAGAATGACAATGAGTAGCCAATGCAATGTGGCAGTGAAAAAAGCTAATGCGGTCCTGGGGTGCATCAGAAGAGGTATTCCCAGTAGAGATGTGGAGGTGTTAGTACCGTTATACGAGGCGCTGGTTGCGACCTCACTTGGAATATTGTGTACAGTTCTGGTCACCCGTGTTTAAGAAAGATGAAGTCAAACTGGAACAAGTGCAAAGAAGGGCTACAAGGATGATTCGTGGAATGGAAAATCTTCCTATGAGAGACAATTTAAAGAGCTTGGTTTGTTTAGTCTGACTAAAAGAAGGCTGAGAGGAGATATGATTGCTCTTCATAAATACATTAGAGGGATCAATACAAGAGAGGGAGAGGAATTATTTGAATACAGCGCCAATGTGGACACAAGAACAAACAGATAAAAAGTGTCCTTCAGAAAATTTAGGCTTGAAATTAGATGCAGATTAACAATCAGAGGAGTAAAGTTCTGGAATAGTCTACCAAGGGAAGTGGTGGGGGCAAAAACCTTAGGTGCCTTCAAAACCGAGCTTGATAAGTTTATGGAGGGAATGATATGATGTACAATGTAACTTGGCCATTGTCTGTCTTTTACTACTGGTGATGGGTATGATAGTGACCCGGGAAGGGGCATTAGATGGAGTGGGTTCTGAGTTATTACAGAGAAGTTCTTCTTGACCTGGTTTGTTGTGGACTTGCCCTCATGCTCAGGGTTTAACTGATCGCCATATTTCGGGTTGGGAAGGAATTTTCTCTCAGGGCAGATTGGCTTGGGTGCTGGGGGGGTTTTGCCTTCCTCTGTAGCACTGGGCATGGCTCACTTGCTGGTTGATTCTCTGTATTAAAGACTTTAAATCATGATTTGAGGACTTTAATAGCTCAGTTATGGGTTTGAGGTTCATTGTAGGAGTGGGTTGGTGAGGTTTTATGGCCTGCAGTGCGCAGGAGGTCAGACTAGATGATCATACTGGTCACTTCTGATCTTAGTGTCTATGAGACAAGACCCAGGTTAAAGAGAGACACTGATGGACAGCATATGAGAGTAGACTGCTGTGTATCTTTTAAAGCGCCATTGATACTATGGACTTATCACTGTTCTTAGAGGCTCAAGTGATTTGAGAGCCCTAGCACTGAACCATGAGACAAACTAGTATGCTGAAGTGATGGTACAAATTAGGTTTTCTAGCCACATAGTGGATGTCTGGCCTTACCCGCCCCCCCGCCAAAGACAATGAACAACATGATTATTGGCCAATCTGTCTTTTAGATGCTATTTGTAACTGTCACAAGGTGGTTTAGCACACTTAAATGCTTCTGACCTTCTCACTGTATAGTTTAAATCATTACAATGTTAACTGTAACATTTTATGGCATTTCATTTTGCAGTTTTTGAATCAAGAAAACCTATCTATGTTCTAAATGGTGAGTGACACATACACAGGGCTTCCAAATTCAAAGTTACAGTAGAACATTCAGTTATGAACACCAGAAAGGAATGGACTTAAATTACAACAAGGCAGGTTTAGGCTGGCCATTAGGAAAAAATTCTTAACTGTCAGATGATTAACCACTGGAATAAGTTGCCTAGGCAGGTTGTAGAATCTCCATCATTGGAAGTGTTTAAGAGTAGGTTAGACAAACACCTGTCAGGGATAGTTTAAAGAGGATACTTGGTCCTGCCATGAGAGCAGGGGACTGGATTCAATGACCTCTCATGCTCCTTTCCAGTTTTCCTGATTTTAAGTGATTAGTTAGAGAACCATTTTTTAAATAGGTGAAAAACAAAAATGACATAAGTTATACTTGTCACGGGACGCATATCTGTGCACCATAGTTTATGATCTATATGATTTTCCTGTTCACTTGTACATTGTGATTTTATGATTTGTTGCCAATTACACCATGCAATGTTTTTTTAATGGATGCTCATAACCTATTCTACATGATTACTATGTTTCCTGCAGCCTCATGCATGTGCACAGATGTGTGGCATGCCTGGGGGGCGGGAGGGGGAACAGTCAGAACATCAGACAGAACATCGGCAAGCACATGGAGGAGACAAAGATATGCGAATTAAGTTGACTGGCTTGGGTGAGACAAAGGGTATGTCTGCATTAGCCAAACTTAGTTCGGACTTGCAAGTCTGAACTAAGAAGTTAGAGGTTAGTTTGAACTAACCTCGAGTTAGTTTGAACTAGCTGGGAACTTTTTACTTCAAACTAACCACAGGTTATAGTTCAAACTAACTCTTAGTTTGAACTAGACACATAGTTAGTTCGAACTAATGGCTTAGTTCGGGTCTTGCCCACATCTAGTTCAAACTAAAGTTCGAACTAAGCACCTAAGTCTAAACTAACCTTGGTATTAATTAGTTTGAACTAAGTTTTCCTTAGTTTGAATTAAGAAATTTCTTAGTTCAAACTAGGGAATGCCTAGTGTAGCCATGGGCTAAATTAGTCCTGACTAAGCCTCTTTAGCCTGGATTAATTTGCTAGTTTAGACATAGCCAAGGAGAGCAGCTCTGCACAGAAAGGGAGGGGTCAGAGCAGATTTTTGGGAACAAAGAAAGACACTTAGCATGATTTGGAGCTTTTTGCCTTGGAATCTCCATCTTGAAACAACTCGAAACAAGATCTGGGCCCTGCCTGGTCTCAGGCAGAGACTGGCTGTGCAAACATCTGACAGCCAAACACTCTGGGCTTGAACTTGGACTATGAGGTCTGTTTACATAGAGATGTTAGGTTAGTATGTGTATTTTATCTTTTATTTCCATGTGGTCACTCCTGACTCATTTATATTGTGATTCTGCCATGATTGGCCATATTCTCACTTAGAATCATAATCTGATCAATAAACTAGCAGTTGTTTTATCTTGAGCTGTGTGATCTTTAGAGGGTGTGAATGAATAAAGCTGGGTACAATCCATTTCTTTGTTAAATGGACGGCCTTGAGTGTACGGTGGCTCAGAGTGGGTCCCAATCTCTTGCAAAACTGGCTTCTGGTGTGGTAACTGGGGCCAGGGGTGCTTGCTGGGGCACTGTCCTCTTGTAGCCAGTGGCCATACACCCACTGCCTGGGACCAGTTGCACATCAGAGGCCAGAGTGGACTGACTCAGGAGTGAGTGGTCACTTGGCAAAGTGGGGTGAATCAGGGTTCAGGAGTGAAAATTATGGGGGGTCATAGCAGTACACCAGATCAGATCTGGGGAGCAGCCTGTCATAATATTGATGAAAAAAATCAATATCCCTTCACAGTCTGGTGCCTCTCCTGTGTTAGAATCTCCTTTACAGTGGTTTGAAAATCAAGCAAGCAATGCCATGCACCACACTACAATTTATGCACTATATCTACTGTAATTTTGGGATGTTTCATTTTGTTACCTCCCACTCCCTAGCTAGTTCATAAACAGCTACTGTATGAGATTACGAGACTGGCATGGAAAGGTTCAATCAGTGTTCATAGGTGTTCCCTGGGATGGTACTATATAGTACAACAGAAGTACAGTTATTCAGATTGGTCAAGTCATATAATTCCAATTTAAGTTTGTCATAGACTACTCTTGTAATACAGCTAGCTGCCATCCAATTGCCCCCATGGAGTACTATATTCTACTGTGTCCTGCCCATTCCTCCCTCCATTAGAGTTCCTTCAATGAATACCATAATCCCTTTTTCAGTTACAACCCTTCTGAGGATTGTTACTTGTCACTCTGTGTTCATGGGGAATCAGCCTCTCTGACTCAACCTGAACTCCCCCAGCCCCCTGCAGCCAGCTGCTGCCTGAACTAGACACCAAAAGCCATGAAATAGCAGAGGAAGACACACCTATACTCCACCAAACAAGGGTAATAGGATTAAGGCAACTCCCCTAGCCTCATCCACATACAAGGCATCTCCATTAGCACATCAAATTGACAGCAGAAAACCTTACTTGCGTCAAAGATTGAACAAAAATTAGCATGGCAAATACAGAACCAAGGCAGGAACTGCACTGAACTCTGGGAATGGCAAAGCAGGGAAGCACCGCATGATGGGAGATCTCTTCTCTTGACACTAATGAGCTACACCTGCACACACCCAGATCAGCAGTTATCAAACCAATTCTAGTGGTAGGTACTGTATTGATATCCAAAATACTGAATCTGTTTGATTGCTTTGTGAGCTCCCTCAAAGCAATACCACCCATAGCCAGGAATAATCCATTCCTATTGTCCAGCCTAAAGAAAATAATTCTAGTGTATGCTCTTAAGTCATTATTTACCCCCAAAACAACCCTAGTGTTCCTCCTTAGACTATTGTTTCTTCCCTACAAAAAACACTACTCAAGTTCAAATCTCTGTTCTGATGCCTGGATCCAAAAGCTGCATCAGTTCCACTGGGACTTCACCTTTTTCTGACTGACCATGCTGGGGGCTCTGCCTGTCTCAAGCATGCCAGGCCTAAAGAATGTTCTCTGTCCACCAACATTACAGATATACATACTGTGACAAAGTTCCTCCTCTACCTGCTGGGTCCTATGCTTCCCTCTAGCAGTGAATCTGTTTCTTTCAGGCCTCAAGGCCTGGGAAAGGGCCTTTGCCCACCTCAGGTAGGGGTCTTTTTCTTCCCCCAATCTTTATATCTCACCAGCATCCTTCTCCTGCTCCTGCCTTCTAACCACACATTGCATCCTCTCACACACTCCTCACTCTCACACTCCAGTTACACCCCTTCTCTGGAAAGAAGGCTTTTTAACAAGTCCTGGGTGGGGCTTTAAGTAGCTCCAGTTGTGCTAATTAACCTGGCGTAACCACTGCTCAGCTGCCGGGGGAAAAGGGGCTTGCTGAGCCTGGGCTAATGTATTGGTTTTCTAGAACTCTCCAGAAACCCACCAGTCTGACCCTGTCACAATACTCTTTTCCACTTAAGTAGTAACCAATGTTTGAAAGACAGTGTCTTACCTACTTGTCAAGCATTATCCATTATTATTCTTGGGCATGACTTTTCCTTTATTTTTGTACAAGGAGTGCTATGCATATATATGAGCTTACTGTTGACTTTCAGTAACAGAAATGCAAACTATGACAGTCACCTATACACCTGCATATAGGTCATTCGTCCTTTGGAATTGATCAGAATGGATTTAATAGGCCCTGTGATGCTGTCTGGATTTAGGGTGCCATTTATGATAATATTTAATATCAATATTTCAAAATTACAATAATTCATATGAGATTTGCCATGTTCGGTACCAATAGAAAGGTTATAATTTGCTAAGAATGATTAGGTATTTTATGTGTAGGTGTCATATCTGTACTAGGAGTTATGAGTATGCTTAATATACCTGTATTTCAACATATGATGTGTTTCTGAGAGACAGCCCACACAGGATGTCTGCAGCTGTTGTCTCTTTAATGGCCCAGTAAGAAAATGCACAGGTACAGTTCCAACGGAGCAGCTGTATTAGTCTAGTTGGGTATGTTTCACAGGGAATTTAGTTCCAATTAAGAACGTTTAATATGAACAGAATTAGTCTACATCCACACTGGCGTTCATTAGTTCGAACTAAGGACTTCCTTAGTTCAAACTAAGGAAAGCTTTGGTCGAACTTGTAAAAGCTCCATTTATTTTGAACTAAGAAAGTCGTAAATAAGGGATCCGGTGCCCAGGTGCGGTCCATTTGGAATGCGTCCCTTACAATGGCCGGTGCCTGGGGTGAGCAGCGAGGAATGCACCCTTTAATGGAGCTGCTCTATAGAGTCACTCCAGTGTGCCCAGGGCAAAGACCCACTCACCCCACCATAGTTACAGTCCTGCAAACTAACCCAATGGAGCCAAGTAAATTTGAACTAACCATTAGTTTGAGCTAAATGCGGTTTGACCTTCTTCCACTCAGGCTGCATAGCACCAGGGAAGGAAGTGCCTCCCCAGCCACCGCCCCTCCCCACCCTCACACGTACACCTTGCCCAAGCAGCCTGGACTCTGAATCACTGGAAGACATGACTGAGTCCAGCAGTGATAGCCAGGGCTGTCTCAGGGCTCCATGCTGGAGCCATGAAGAGATTCTCAGCCTTTTCAGCATTTGGGGGGGTAAGGAGATCCTCTCCCAGTTGCGGGGCAGGCACGGCAACTGGGAGATTTATGGTGAGATTGCCCAGGCTCTGGCTGCAAATGGCTACACGCAGACCTCAAAGCAGATTCGCAACAAGATAAGGTGCTTCTGGCAGGACTATGCCTGGGTTTGGAAGGTGAGGCAGTGCAGAGGGGCAGCTCATACCACCAGTTGCCCCTATTACAAGGAGATGCACGTGTTCCTGGGTGGGAAGACCACGGAGCATCAAATCCACCGAGCCTTCCTCTGTTGCCAAACTCCAGGAGGAGAACTTGGTGGATGGCTACATCCACAAGGTGACTGAGGGCAGCCCGCTACCAGCTGCTCCTGCAGCCAGCCCAGAGCCGTTCTCCACCCTGAGGAAGGACCAGCCACCCTGGAGGCAGAGCTGGAGGAGGACGAGGAGGCCTCCCCCAGTGAGGAGGACATGAGACGGGACAGCACGCCAGACATCAGGTGCACCAGTTGATGAGTGTCCTTACTCCCCTCTGTGTGGGCAGGGCTGGGCATGCCTGTGGTTCAGGCAGTGCAGGGGGACATGGCCTGGGGACAGGAAGGGTCCCAGGAACGGGGGGGGGGGACATGGAGGTGCTTCCTCAGGGCAGGAGGGCTGGGACTGTTTGCCTGGGGGACCCAAACCCGAGCGGGTAGGGGGCCAGTCAGCAGACAAGGTGGGGGTAACCAGAGGTTGTAGCATCAAGGGCAGACAGCATGTGGCCAGCACTGCTGGCATGTGGCCTCAGGAGACACCCTGGTGGAGGGCAGGGCTGAGTGCTGGTCGCCACTGTAGATACCACCCCTGGCCTGGGCAGCACAGCATGGCTGTGTGTCCCTTGGGGGCCCTGTCCCATAGGACAGGGATCAGGAAGCAGGAGGACAGTCAGGGCACAGCTGCTCGCTGCTGTCAAGCTGCACAATTGCACTAGTGAGCTAGCTGATGGGAGTAACCCAGTTCTCTGCTTCCCTCCAGCAGCTTGCATCACCCACCTGATGCCACACGCCCAGTAGACTGCCACCCACCAGCAGGCAGAGGAGAAGGACCCACTGGACCAGGGCAGCCACCTGGGGGACCTTGTCCACCTGGGCCAGGTGGCAGAAGAGTGCATTGCTGCCTGGAGGGAGCGGGTGGATGCCCACCACCAGGTCAGCAGAGGCATGCTCCAGCATTCTCTGGAGCTGGAGGAGTGCTTACTGAAGAGCTCCCTGCTGGCATCCAAGTGGCCCATGTAAGACTTCATGAGTCATGAGAGCAAGGGGTTGGTGGCATCTCCAACAATGAGGACGGGTACCTGCACATCCCTGACAGTGATATTATATGGGGGAAAGAAGGTGCCACCTGCATGCCCCTGTACAGGGAGGAGTTCCTGAGCACACAGGCATCATGCACCCTCCCCAGCCAGCCAACATAGATGTTACTGAAGATCCCCTGGTGGGCCACGAGGGCCTGAAGGACCATGGACTAGTAGCCCTTCCAGTTTCCGTACTTTGTGGCCAGGTGTTCCGGGGCTTGGACGAGGATGCGCATGGCATCCAAGATGCCCACACAGTTAGGGAATCCAAATGCAGTGAGGCTGTCAATGGTGTTCTGCAGGTTGCCCAGGCTGACGAGGGGCGTGGTCCCCATGGTGGCCTTCCCAATGCCAAAGTGGTGTATGATGGAGTGGTAGGACTCTGGGGGTATGGCCACACACACTTCTTATTTCGAAACAACAGAGGTTGTTTCGAAATAAGAAGTGCCATGGCCACACGACACACGGCCATTTTGAAACAAGCAAACAGCTTGTTTCGAAATGGCCGTGGTTCTATCGAAATAGCTTAAACCTCATTGCGTGTCGAAACAGCCCTGTTCGGACATGTTGTTTCGGAACAAAGTGTTCCG
>ML682066.1:4215722-4366018 GCA_007922195.1 Podocnemis expansa
CCCGGCAGCAGCGGTCTCCAGCTGCGCGCCGGGGCCATGCCCCCAGGTTTGGGGGCAGTGGGGGCTTTAAAGCCCCGGGGGTGAGGCGCCCCGCCGCCCCTCTCCTGGCGGGTGCCTGCAATCCTCTCCCCTGGCGAAATAGGATGTCCACACTGTGGACATGCTATTTCGCTGCCTTATTTCGAGGACAAAGTTTTTTGTCCTCGAACTAAGGTGTTTCAAAATAATATGTTATTTCGAAACAGCTTGTTTTGAAACGTCTTGTTTTGAAACAAGCATACCCTGTGTGAACATAGCCTGGGTGGCCATCTTCCAGACAACAACAGCCACTCTCTTGTCCACAGGGATGGCAGGTCTGAGTCGGGTGTCTGTGGACTGCAAGACCAGAGCAAGGTCATGGAACAGCTCCAGGGAGGTCTGCTTGCTCATCCTGAAGTTCTGCAGCCACTGTTCATCATCCCAGGTGGTGAGGACCATGCATTCCCACCAGTTGTTCCAGGTTTTGCATGCCCAGAAGTGACGGGGCAGGGAGGGAAGCATGGTGAGTGTGACTGCAGGCAGGCCCAACATGTTGGTGGTGCTGGTGTCTCTAGTCTCCACAAAATATGGTTACTTTCCCACACTCCAGGTCTAAGCACTAGCTCTTAGACCTGATTATCTGTGATTTCAGGTATAATAGTCACTTAAAATAACAAAAGTACAGAGCCTGACTGAGAACCGCAAGCCCATTTGACCAGCCCAGTACTTGTTAAAAGATAGACCTGATTGCTAATCAGATACTGCTTGTAAGGGAGAGCCCACAACATCAAGCAAACATCTGTCCCCTTCCCCCAGAACTGAGAAGCAATCTGATATGGCATCTGAACCTCCTTAAATGTGTTAGTCTTTTAAAGTGCCACCAGACTCCTTGTTTGCTTTTCTTACTTCTTAGTGAGTACAGTTCAGTCCAGTCATTTCTAGCCAATGACTAAATTGGTATAACACAATGTTACTAGCTAGCTGACAACTGGGAGGGTGTTAAAAAATTCAGGGGATGTTGGGGGATGTTAGTAAAATCTCAGTCCCTGCAGTCCCTACCCCACCTGCCTCCCCACCATGCCTGCAGGGAGGGAGTGCTCACCAGCACGTGCAGTAGGAGCCTGTGTAGCCCACCTGGATTTAGAGCAGAGGTCTCAAACACGTGGCTCGTGGGCCACATGTGTAACCCATATGCCTAAAAAGGAGTAATCTCTTGCAGGGATCCCTTATGGTTGGGTTACATTGCTGGGCAGATTTTGCAGCCCAGAAACCAGAATTTTCTGGTAAGAGGGTGTGGGAGCACATTGAGCATGCTCCACAAGTTTTATTGTTATGCTGGAGTTACATGCCCAGGGAGAAGCCTGAGAGCAGCAGCCCAGAGAGGAGCGGTGATAGAAAGCTGCAGAGTCCATGTGCCCAGTGATTGAGTGAGAGGGGCTGAGCCCAGAGGGGACTGCAGGATGTTTTCTCCCTGCTTTGGACTGTTTTACAGGGGAGTTTTATGTTGTGGACCTGAAAGCTAGATGGCCAGTGACCTGATTGCATGGTGTTGGTTGAGGAGAGGCAAGGAAGGACTGCATGGATTCCAGCTGAAGATTTCTGCAGCCAGAGAAGATGAGGATTGGTTCACTTTTGCATTCAAGCCTCAAGGACTTAAAAGACTGCAATTGAGATAAAGGTGACTCCACCTTAACATTGGGACTCCTGGGTTTCTTACTGTTTTGTTCAAATTTATCATGTTTTCTTAGAATAAGGTTTGTTTAGTTGGTTAATAAAGTTAATTGTTATGTTTATGCTGAGTGGTAGTTTAATGTGGGATGGGAACTCTGAGCAGTCCTTGCTGTGAGTCCTGAACAGACTGGATCCTGGCTCTCCAGCTGCTTTCTGCAGAGGTTTCTCTGTTAGGCGCTGGAGAGGGGCAAGTGAATGCGTTTGAGCCCATCCTAGCAGGTTACACATGTGGCCCCCAAAGCTATTTCCTGCCGCCTGCAACAACACTATTGTTACCGATATTTGCGATATTGTTCTATGAAAAGGTTTCAGTGGTGCAGCCCTCAGGCTAACATATTAGTCCTCATGCGGCCCTGTACTAGTCCTCATACGGCCCTCATGGTGATTTGAGTTTGAGACCCGTGGTTTAGAGGCTGAACTGGTTGGGGGGGGGGGTCCAAGACCCCCTATTCAATCCGGGCGTATCATGGTAGCTGTGCCTTTGCACCCTAGTATACACAGCACTGCCAGATCCCAGTGGCCAATACCCTGCCTCTATTTCCCTGGTGTCAGACATAGCAGCTCACAAGTACCAGGTCCCACCAGAGGAATTCTCATTTCTCACTCATCACCCGACCCCAAGTACACAAGTGATTCAGGCCGCCTTAGGGCGTGGGATGGAACCCCGTTTGGATCCCATGCCAAGGTCCAGAGGAGCCAGGCAGATGGAGATCCTGGGCAGGAAGATGTATGTGACCTCGGCCTTCCAACTGCGTATAGCAAACCACCAGGCACTGGTGGCTAGGTACACCTCAGACATTTGGGACTCCCTAAAGATAGTCACAGGCCTCCGTCCCCATGATCAGAGGGAGGATGTTGAGTGACTCCTTGAGGAATGCTCCTTGGCATCACGCGAGGAGCTCGTAGCTGCTTGGGATGCCACAGATAAAGCAAGCCGGGGAGTAGCCTCTCCTGTGGTTACCCAGTGCATAGCGTGGCTCCAGAAGATAGGCCTGCCCCAAACTACCCAACAGGCCACCTTAGACCTTCCCTTCAAGGAACGGTCCTTGTTTGCAGAGGACTCAGATCTCCCCTTAAGTGGTGCCAGGAACACCAGGTTGGACCTCTGATCTCTGGGTATGCTCCCTCTCAAACACCTAGCTTCCCTCTTAGTCCTTGCCAGCATAAAGAGCATGAGTTACCCCAATCGGGTAGGGTTCAAGATAAGCCTATTGGTCACGTTCACAGGGCTCCCTGCCTTAGTCTACCAGACCTGCCTGAGACTATATCACCACTTTCAGGCGACCACACTCCTTTTCTGAAGCTGTTCTCCAGTGATTATCAGAAGGGCCTGCAACTCAGATAGGGGCAGCCAGACACCTTCTCTGCCTCCTCACACCTCCCCATAATACAATGGGACATTTGACCAGGGACCCTTATATCCCAATAGTCAAGGGACCCCTCTTTTTCTGTACGACTAACTGGTTTCACAGTAGACTCAACTGTCTTCCTAATACATACAGGCAAATTGCCCCCTCTACTTCCTGGGTTCCTTCCTGTTTCCCCAAGGGTGCTCTGGGGCTGAACCCTCAAGAACCCACTCTTACTACCCTTAGTTCTCGCAATTCTAGTTTTCTCTGCATCGAACCCTAAAAATCTATTCTCTCAGTTCAGCGCCACAGTGCTCCATAGCTTAACGTAGTATGTCTTGCCAGGGCATGACGAAGATCAGGCCTAACTGTAGGTCAACTGCAGGGCTCAATCACATGGAAAGATAGAACTATTGTGGCATCCTCTACATGTTAAGGTAGGACCCTTATATTTTTTTCTTAGAGGTTGCCATACTACAGGGGGAAACTGTTCACACGCTAGCATGTTTTTTGGATGCCTTCTGCTCTCAGTCCCACGTGCCAACTGTACTCTTGGTTATTGGGTGAGCACCGTGTGTTGGTTCTCAGGGGGCAATACGCAATGCTCCCCCCCCACCTTCCTCTCTTCCTCCTCCGTTCCCCATTCACTCTGGGCTAGTGGGGAACAGGTTCTGAGCTAGTTGCTGACCATTGGGCGGCCCAGAACAGTGCCGCGCTCCACATGGTGAACCTTCTGCATGCCCTGTTCCCAGCAGGGTCCATCTCTGAGTACCCAAGGTTTTTTTCTCTCTCTCTCCACCCCTTTACAATGGGTCAAGGAAGATCACCATTAAGACTCGCCCGTTTCTTCTGTAAGACTCTCAGAATAGGCCGCCCTTTGTCCAGGATCCCTGGAGAGGCTTTTATTCCCAGGGACTCTAGGCTCAGAAAGCAACACCTGTAGCTTCCTAACGTTCTGCCAACAAGATCCTTGTCACAGAGGGCTTATGAGGGGAATGTCCCTCGGCTGATAACGGAGATATGTCCCTACCCCTTTACATTACCATGGGTGGAACCCTTCTGGTTTGGGCTCACTCTTCCTGAGTCTCCTGGTATGCATTTTCAGCCAACGGGGAATAGTTTCTCACCAAATACCTAAACTCTGTGGCCCTCTGCGGGGCAACTGTCATAGGGTTATGCTCCTATCTCTGTCCTTCCCTCCCCCTCCTCAAGGTGTCTGATTAGCTCAGTGGGTAGAGATGGTGACTTGAGCTCAAGTTTGAGGGGTTGAACCCCATGTTGGTTGCTACTCACTGATGGGTCTCTTGATGATCCTCTGGTTTTACCCCACCATTAAGGCCTAGTAGGACATCATAGTCCTGTGCAAGTCAGTGAAGGGAGTTAGATCCTTCCTCCTTCTCTATCTTACTCATGGGTCGCTTCACCCATGGTGGTGCCTCCCCCAAGGGAGAGGAGAGCAAGGGGAAATTAGTAAATTAAGTAATGAAGACTCTCCTGGAACACCCCATATACTCCATTACACGGGTTATGGTACTACAACTGACACTCCCCAGTTTCATTTCTTAAATGAAACTTCTGAGTCCCTTACTTGATTTTGGTCCTTAGGCATCTCAGCCCCTTGGGCACACAGAGATTTAGAGTTCTGGGTTGCTCACTTTGTGTTCATGCCTTTCTCCTCTTAGGAGACAAGGCATCTGGATGCACAATGAGATTATCCTCAAGCTTGTTGTCACATTGTGACTCCTCTTTGAGCTCTCAGCCTCAATACATTAAGGTGGGTCCCCAGTACCCGGAGTCGTGCTCATAGATCCCTTTCGTGAGTGTGACCAAGAAGACCAAACTCCTCTGTCCCAAGCTCTCTTTCCATGCCTATCAGGGGCTTTTCCTCCCTTTTGACAATGCCCCTATTCTGATACTTTGAGCTCTGCATACTCTGTGGTGCTATTAAATATTGCTTTCCCCAGGATACTCCTTTTTGGGGAGGCTCCCCTTAGAGGTCACAAACATCCCACCCTTTTCCCTCACCATAAGCTTTAGGGCTGGTACAGCTCAGGTTGTCTCTACCTTGCAAGAGGTATCACTGTAGCACTCTCGCCTGAAATTTTCAGGCTACTACCCTGTCTTCTGGTTCTGGGGTTACTCTCTTATAGCTCTAAAGTGGATCTTTCTGCCCTCAGGGTCTCTGCACTTGGTTCCTCCACGGGAGTACTTCCCCACCTGGTTTAGTAGTATGGGTGTACCAGGCAGCCACCCCTCCCACCCCATCGTTAACCCCTTCTTCATTTTTCCAGGGTGGGTGAAGTAGTTTCCTACTCATTCTGAATAGTGGGGGTGCAGTACAAGCTCTTGATGCCAACAGATAACCCATCTTTGCCACTTCCTGCTACCTTCTATTGGGCCGGTGTGATTTAAGATTGAAGGCTTAAGGCTCCAATGGAATTAAGAAACTGGGCATCCCACTCTCCACATGGGAGACAGACTCCCTCTCTTCCCCAAATAAGTTTTAGTAGTAGACATCCAGTCTCTCCTGTTGTTCACTAAATACAGTCCTATCTCGAACCCTCTAGGGTGGTGAATAGGACTTGGCTGTGTAGGGGCTGGTATTGGTCCTGGTGCACATGGACTAACCTGGCCAGCCTGCTGCAGAAGTGACCCACTTTCTTACTTTGTTTTCCCTGTCTGGTGCTCATAGAGCTGGAGAAGAGCAATTCTCTCCGCCTAGGGATGAAGAGTCCCTAGCTCATTGAATTTCTCAATTTCCAGAGTCTGGGTCTTGCTGGGCTTGCATAGCCGAGCCTACAAACCCATCCTGTCTCAAGGTGATGCGTAGTTATCTCTAGCGTCCCTTAAATCTGCTCACTGCGGGACCTCATAGAGCATATAAATTTTCCCCTTCATGTAGGCAATATGCTTACTTCAGGCAGCCTCATACTTGGAGCCTCACCTAAGGGGATTGCCGTGCTGAAGGCAGAAAACTCCAGCTCCGCCCACCATCCACAGGATACCTAGTAGTCACCTAATACTGAATGTATCCAAGCAGCACTTGAAGAAGAATGCTGGGTTACTTACCAGTAATCGTCCTTCTTTGAGATGGGGTACTCACACACATTCAGGGTCCCCCCACCATCCCTGCTATCTGGAGTTGGCTACTCAAAGGGAACTGGGGAGTCTCAGGGTCTGGGCTATATATATAGCCACAGGACTGGCCAGAGGGGGTGTCGGCAACTGAACCTGCTCCGAGAAACTAGGGCAAAAAGCTTCTGACCAATCGCCGACTGCAGCATGAAGACACCTAATTCTGAATGCATGCGAGCAGCCCATCTTGAAGAAGGACAGTTACTGATAAGTAAACCATGGTTCCTCCTTTTTCCAGTTGGTACTGAAAGTAATGCTCTATTTACCCATACTCGCACTTGCAACCCCACAACTTGCTTTCCTTGTTCATAATATGAACTAGCATCTATAAACCAGACTGGTTTTTCCCACTGCTTGCTCAGTTGGGATGGTTTTGAATACAGCACTCTTTTTCATCCTCTTGCAGCTCAGAGCTGTATGCTGAACCCATTAAGAGTTAACCCCCACACTTCTAGTTCAGATTCCATGAGTGTAACTAGCTGTACATTTTCTATCATGAGTGCAAAAACCCAAAGAATGGATTTATCCACTCTCACATGTCCTTCTGAGAAATTTTCCTGACTTATTAACTTTCCCAAAGCATGATGACTTTCTCAGCTCCAAATATTGCCTGGGCTTTTTGCAATGTCCAGTACACAGCTAGAGCTCTTTGCTCCAAAATTCCTAGTTACTTTCCAGAGCTGTTAGGGCTCTGTAATATGCAATAGTCTTTCTCCTGCTTCAGCATCCTGCGTAATCATAGTAACAATCCAGAAATTTTTTATACTAGGATATAACAAGTATGCAAACTCATTGTTCTGATCCACTAAGGCAGGGGCTTCCATTAATCCTTTCTTTAGACTTTCCCATGTTTGAGTTGCCTCTTCTGTCCAGGTCCACTATGGTCTTTTTAACACTTCATACAGTGATCCTGTCTTTTCTTCATGTCTTACTATAAATTCTCTACAGAAAATAGTGCTTAATAAGAGAAGCTCTCTCTCCCACTAAAGTAACTTTCATTTCTACTTTTTCTGCATCTAAGGAATTTTTAGTCCAAACATTTTGCAGCTCCATCCATCAACTTTTCCAGCCTATTGGTTCTGGTGGTGAATTTAGAGGTTTTCATGATTTTATAAAAAAAACAAGAGTCCTTTGGCACTTTAAAGACTAACAGATTTCTTTGGGCATAAGCTTTTGTGGTTTCCAATCCACTTTGTCAGATGCGTAAGTTTTTGTGGATTCCTACCCGCTTCATCAATCTGATATATGTGTAGGAGAAAGTAAAAGGTTAAAACAAGAAAGAGAAGTAGAAGTGTATAGGTGTGGGCCCAAGGCCTAACAAAGTAATCCAAAACAGTGGGCCAGAATGGAATGTACAGCGGGCCTGAACTGAAGGTACTGACAAGACACACATTGTGAAAGTTCAGCTTCACTGAAATTGGCAAGAAATAAGTGAAATTGCCATAATAAGTATGAAATGGAACAAAATACCTTGAAATATGGGAGGTGTCAGGTTGGCCTCGTGCCAAGGAGATAAAGGTGATGTTTCAGTCAAACCTGACTCCTTGATGGAGGGGAGACATCCACCGATGCGTGGACTTACCAAATTGGGTGACAGCAAAACAGGGGTATGTGGACCAATCAGGGTAAATTTGGATCCCAAAGGGGACAAGTCAGTAGTTCCGAGTAGGGTATAAGAACAGGAGCCCTGGAGCCCAGATTTTGTGCATCCGACAGGGGTGACAGTGAGTCCTGCCATCAGTTGAGCTGTTCCCTTGCACTGAGAGCACCAATGCTCCCAATAAATCTGTTGAAATAGATTGTTTGCCATAGTGCTACACTGCAATAAAGCCTAGGCTGGCACCTTCATTTCTACAATGATCCGTGGTCATGTTGGTTGTAGAGGAATTCTCAGTAAGCGGGGGCCACAAACTTAGTGAGGAGTGGAGCTTTATTCTACACAGCTGCGGGCCCAAGGACAAGCACCCAAGAGCCCTGAGGATAGTGTACATTCTTTTTATATAGTGACATATTACATCATATTACAAAGCATAAACTATTACTGTATAGCCAATTAAGTTCTGGGCCCAGCCCTTTTGCACCAAAATGCCCCCAATTACAGCCCCTACCTCTGACCTGCCTTACTCCACATATCCTCCAATCATAATTCACCTGTACCACAGGCCTTTGGCCTAGTCCTTGAGCTGTAGAGGAATTCTTTCATCTGGGGTAGACTGACCCTTTAGAATTTTGCAGGCAAATCCAAACATCTTGTCTGTCTCCAAATTTCAGTACACTGTCCTTGAGACCAGACACAGGCTCCACATAGACCCAGACAGGCTCCTTACAGCATATCTTATCAGTTAGTTGCTTATACTGGCCCTCTTCCAAGCTAGTGAGCAGAAAAACTGCAGCTTCGTTCCCCCTCTCAAGGCCTGCTAAACTATCTGTGTCTCAACGCTGCTAGGCCTCAGCATGCTGTTAGGCCTCAGCCACGGAATTCCTCCACATGGTTTCCAAGATTGTGAATGTTGCCTCAGTTTAGCTCTTGCACCCAGGGTATGCCTAAGCTACAAACCACTGAGCTAATGGAGTTCTCACTAGAGATTTGAGCCAAAGGTAACCCAAAGTGTCAACCAAAGGAACACTTCAGTCTTAGGATCGTCAGGCTAACTCAGTTCCTGCTAACGATCGAAGCCAGGATCCAGATCACTGTGCTAACAGAGTCCCCACTTAGAGATCTGAGCCAGGAGTAATCTCAAGGGAGCATACCTTCAGAGATTCATGCACACATTCAGCCAAACTGATGTCAGCACTAGACACAGAACAACATGGATAAGAACATGTCTTGCCTGCCACCCTAACTCTGCTCTGTCTCGTCTACCACAATATGTTGTACATTTTTTGTACTATGGTAAAACCAGCCACTGTATGTAACAAAAATTTTACTAGCCCATCCCTGACTTTGATGTTTAAATGAAGGCATCCCCAGACTTCTAATGTCATGGGTTACTGGAAAAAAGTCTTGGGGCAGGCATTCCTTAGCCCTAAACCCTGTGTCTCTGAGTTCATTTAATCCTGACAAAAAAGATACATATGTTTCCAGTTTCTTTTCCTTATTGATTTCTCTGCTTTCAGTGCTGAGTTGACATACTTGTAGCTGTGCCTGCAAGTTGTCAATTTCATTATTGACTCCCTATTCTCCTGCACTATTTGTACCACAGGTTTCCATTCACCTTCTTCTTCTTTTTTTGTTCTTTTATATTAATCTATTCCATGACCTCTCCAGCCTTGGCCTCGACCACAGGGAGAGTATCCTGGCTACTCAGTTTTCTACTGCCCTAACTTTGTGTGCAGCTCATGCATGGCAGTATCTTGGTCCCTGGAGGACTGTATTTTATTAGGTTGTATTGTTACGTAGCATCTTAGCCTTCGAATAATTCCTTTTCACTTTCTTTCTAATTCCCTTGTCCCTCTAGCTAATCGGTCAATTACTCTTTGAAAAGTGCTTGGTTCTGGTGTCGTTATATCTCTTTCATTATCTGTTTCTTCTGCTCCTCCCACAATCCTATCAGGGCTAGGCGAGTCACCTATCTCCCTAGTCCTGAGAGGAATGGATCTAGGCTTTGGTGCAGGTGTCACCTAAACCTGACATTTAGTGAAAAGCGGTAGTTACTGTGTGGTCTGCTTTCCAGGTTTCAGCCACCTGATGCAAAACATTCAGATTATTTTGTCCAGATGTTCCGTGTGCATGCTTTTCTTGACTGCTTGTTCCATTACTTCTAGCCTATATTTATTTTTAAATTAAGTTCACTTCTACAGTGTATCTGTCTTTGCAACACTTCTCAGTTATGTTTTGGTTGTGAATCTTATTTGCTATTTGTTCTTTCCAAAGGTTTTGTGGACGTAATATATTGATGGTGACACAAAATATACACATAGGCTATGTCTACACTTAGAGTGTTAAATCGATTTGACACATCCCACTAGAAACCCAAATCAAACTAGCATGTCCATGGACAGGACTTGCTAGTTCAATTTAGGAGAGGGGCCCCAGGGGAGGTGTGGCGAGATGGCCCCCAAGAAGGGCCATGCCCCCACCCAATACAGAAAAAGAGGAGGGCACCGTGGGAGGAAGAAGGTAAAAAAGTGTTAAATTAAAATAACAGTTAAATTGAAATAATGCAGCTGTACCACATTATTTCAAAATAATAATTTCTATTTAACTATCATTTTGATATAAAGACAGGTTTTAATATATTGAAATGACCATTCCTTATTTTGAAATGAAGGAGCTCCTCATTTCAAAATAAGCAAAGCTAGTAGGGACATGCACTACTTTAAATCGAAATAACCACCCTTATTTTGAAATAAAGTGTAAGTGTAGACATACCCATAAAGATGCATTTGGGAGGATGACTGAATCTTGTAAATAGTCTAGGGTAGTTGGAATGACTCCAGAGCTCTGCAGGATTGCTGAATCTCTAGTAATGATGACAAATACTCCTGGACATGTTTTTGGAGAAAACCAAAGATCTGAAGATGTCCAAATTTCTGTTGGTTCAACCTTCAAAAGCAGGGTTGAACCGAAAAGGATAATACTTAACTATAAAAGTCAAACATAAAGTCCCTATGTTATACAAGGAAATGGATATGTGGTAGAGTGTAGTGGGACAGGTGTGAATTACAAGGGTGTTAGACTCTGAACTGTTTGTCAAGTTCCAAATGCTAAAGAAACCAAGTCAGATGGTGCCATAGAAGCATCCTGCAAAGGTAATTGCACAATGCAACAAATGGGAGTGAATCAGTAGATGGTGTTTACTGGTCTTTGATCAATCAGTATGTGGAGCTATATAAAAACAACAACTGTTTTCATGTTAAGGTATTGCCACTGATGTATGACCATTGTATAAGATTTATCACAATTATGCAATAAAGCATACCTTGTAAGATACCCTTTGAACAATGTTCTCTTGTTTGTATGTGTGCATTGTGAAGTTATTAAACTTTGCTATATATTTGATTATAAGATGAGTAATGCCCACATTGTAGATTTACTTCAAGACAAGGACCGTTTGAACAGTCATGGTTGAAGAGCCATTTAGGAGAGGTAACCCTTCAATGGGCTGCACCTGAAAATCTCTTAGACTGCTTAAGGATACCATTTGTTTAGTGACTCCACACAACAGGTAGAACACAGCTGTAACATCTGTGCACCTCTAGGGGTTTGAGCTATATGATTTTTTGTGTTTACTTATGTCCTGTGATTGTGTGTGGGTTTTTTGTTTGTTTGTTTTCAGGGCAACTTTGCCACACCAGGTTTTCTCATGAATGTTCATGGCAAATGGCAAAAGGGATCCACCCTGCCACCTTGAGGTGCCACTACGGGCTCTATGCGCCCAGCTGGGGCCCCAGGAGGTGGCAGGGCTCAGATCTAGTCACCTTGAGACCTGGTAAAACTGTTCAGTGCTTCCTGAGCCATGGCCAGCTGCTGTCCCAGGGCACCCGAGTGTGTGGCTCCTAACAAACATATGGGCTGCGTCTACATTGGAGAACATTTTTGAAAAACATTTTTTGGAAAAATTAGTTTGAAATATATTCAAAATAATTACCTCAAAATAACTTTTTTCAAAAGTGCTATTTTGGGAGAACAGTCTGGGGACCACTTGTTGTCCCAAAATACCGCGACCTTTTCTTTGAAAGTGAAAGTCTACACCAGACTTTCTTTTTTTTTAAAAAGAAAGGCAATGGAAAACATAGGCAGGCTTTTTCAAAAAAAGCCTTTGCTGCATCCGGCAATGGCTTTTTTCAAAAAAGTTATTTCAAAAAAGCTGTAGGGTTTAGCTTTTTTGAAAAGCATGCCAGTATCTCGAAATACCAGTGTGCTTTTTTGGCAACACTAAACCTTGTTGCACTTTTAAAAAAAGACTTTTTGAGATAGCTTTTTTGAAAAAAGCCATCGCTGGACACAGCAAAGGCTTTTTTTGAAAAAGCCTGCCTATTTTTTCCATTGCCTTTCTTTTTTTTTAAAAGAAAGCCCAGTGTAGACTTTCACTTTCAAAAAAAAAAAAAGCTGTAGTGTTTTGGGACAACGAGTGGTCTCCAGACTATTCTTCTGAAATAGCATTTTTGAAAAAATTTATTTCAAGATTATTATTTCAAATATATTTTCAAAATAATTTTTTTGAAAAAAGCTTTTTTGAAAATGCTCTCCAATGTAGACATAGCTATTGAGTGCCTGGGAAGTAGCCTGGACAACAATAGGAGTCATGGGCATGGGTCAAACATTACAGTGTCTGTGTGTGTTTTAAAGACATTTCTTTGTTATCCGCACTGTAGCCTGAGATTTTTGCCATCTCTTTAGCATCACAGAAAATCTTGATTGAATGAAGATATATATGAAAAAGAAAATAGTGTAAGGCAATCTAGTAGAAATGTGGTGTTAAAATAAAGTTAGAAACAGTATAATATGTAATAATTAGTGGTAAAGAATTCATAAGTTATCATTTGTAAATGTTTAAAACAAAGTTGGTATTCAAAAGGCATTCAGCAAGTGAAGTCTGAGGGATCATAGGTGAATAGACCTAACAGGTATATCTCTTTAAGGAAAAGTAGGTCAAGATGGAGGAAGATTTTAAACTTTTGAACTCACTCAGTCCCCCTCCCATTAAGTATTCTGAGGTGTCCACCCACTGTCAAAAGGACCCATCAAAAGTATTGATTTTGATCATGCACTGTGCAGGTGATAGATCAAATCATCCTTTTGTGATTGGATGAGAGTGAAATCATCTCTTTTATGAGTGGTCAAGGGGAGATAAGAGTGATAAGACAGTGAATAAAAGACGCTGCATGGCAGCAGAATGTCGGAGATCTCTCCCACTCCTTAGTGGGTTCCACTGGCCTCTGGCTATGTCCCCGCTGCACTAAGGAGTCTCACTCACACTCATCCCTAGAGAGAGTAACAACGTCTCTAGTGGACCTGTACGAGCTAAGTCGCAGGACTTAGTCTCAGAAGGGCATCCTCCGGACTTAGTCTCTGGGTGGCGACTCAGGACTTAGTCTCTGAGCTGGGTCTCTGGACTTAGTCTCAGCAGGGCGAAGCCGATCTCTCTCTCTCTCACTCTCATACAGACAGCTAACTGAGTCCTGTGTAAAGTCTGTGAGCAACAACTTGATACTTTGTAGCGCCAGAAAAACAAGGGTCTTACAGCAGCTGCACCTGCAAGTCTTCGAGAACTTTCTGAGCTGCCGTAGTTCCAGTTGCCACGGAGACCAGGGCAGAGCTGAACAGAGAAGCAGGAGAGGAAAGACCTTCAACCAGCAACTGCGAATACCATCTGCAAAGAGACTTTAATTTCTTCCAATCTGTGGTAAGAAAAGGGTCCCAAGGAGGGGAGGACATTGAGAAAGGCTTGAAGACCAACAGACTGTTTCATTGCTGACAGGAGGCCCAATCCTTACAAAGTAATTTTATGATTAAAAGTAAATTGCCCAGAAGAGTGTGAAACAAGGAACCCAGACTAGGTTTTAAAGGAGTAATATTAAGACCTGAGATCTCCCCATCCCATAGGCAACCGGCCCTTGCTTATGGGATGTTATAGTTTGTTAAGTGTTCTGTATTTGTCTCTAATGCTTTAATGAACTTTGTCTCGCTATTTAGTTTGCAATTATGTGTCTGTAACTGTAAGAAGGAAAACCCAGCAGAGAGTATTCCATCCTAAACTGTCACTCTGTAATGCTCGCTGAGATATACAAGTATTGATTGATATTTTTCAGTCTTTGAATCTCATGATACTTCTGTAAGATCTTAAAGTAAATGAAAATATGGTTAACATCTTTTAAATAAATGTTAATACTTGTTTTAAAAGAAACTTTTGCTTTAAGTTTTCTTCATTGCTCTGAATCTGTTCTCGATCAGCAGGCTGTGGCCGTGTTTTCCACTAGGGGTTTTACCCATTTAGGCTGCACTGATCCCACCCTCCATCTCAGAACTAATCTGGTTTGGAGGCAATTAAATAATATTTGTTGCTTTCAGGTGGCTTAAAACCCGCATGCGAGTTCTGGGGTAACAGCACTTTCTCGTGCTTTCAGTCCATCCTGGGAATGCATCACACAGTCACATGCCCCCCTTCACTTCCTTATTCTTGGTGCAATCACTGAATCATTTTCTGGTTGGTGAGTGCACAAGGAAGTGCATAGTGGCGGATGTAGGGGGCAGAGCACATGTGTCTGTGGGAGGGATGGACTGTAGTTTGGAGGCTTATTCAGCTTGGTCTTGACACAAGTGCAAAATGAGTTCTCAAGTGCATAAGTGAGAAAAGAAAGTCCAGTGGAGGCCCACAAAATATAACAAAGGCCCAAGGGACTATACTAGCTCCTTGGTTTAAAATGATGGTGTTATATTTAGACAACGTAACTAGAGGGCCCTCTGGACCTAGAGGCTTACAGTTTTTTGTTTAATGATTCCATAATCTGATACAATGTTGGGCCTGTAAGACATAGTGAGCACCTGGGGGAGTTTACACTTTTGTTGCACTTGGTAGAGGTTTGAGCTTTGATGCAGTGAAACATCTTTTTCTCTAGATTTATTTGACATAACTGAGAGAAAACCTGGTAGGTATGAAAAGGGGGGCAGGGGATGATGGCTGTAAACACGGAAGCCCTTAAAATATGCCCAGATGGCTGGTTTGCTGGCATGTGACTACACCTGGGTGCACATCTTGAACGGTTTTGAGGTGTGATCCGGAGTACCATTGTGACAGACCGCTCCTCAGATCTGGTCCGGTGTGCTGCGGTGACCTCCCAATTCCCACTCCTGAAGCCCAATTCACCCTGCTTTGCCAAATGACCACTCACTCCTGAGTCAGTCCACTCTGGCCTCTGGTGTACAATCAGTCCCAAGCAGTGGGTGTCTGCCCTCTAACTACTCGAGGAACAGTCCATCAGCAAGCACCCCCAGCCCCAGTTACTACACCAGGAGCTGCTGTCTACAGAGATTGGGACCCACTCCCAATCACCACACACTCAAGTCCATCCATTTGATAAAGAAATAGATTGTACCCAGCCTTCTTCACTCACACCCTCTAAAGATCACAATTTTAGAGGAAACAACTTCAGGTTTATTCATAAGGTATAATTCTAAGTGAGAATATGGCCAATCATGGCAGAATCCCAATATAAATGAATCAGGAGAGACCACAAGAAAATTAAAGGTAACATACACACGCTAACTGTAGTGATATGCTTGTAGAAGGTTGTGAATTTAGAGACTCCCTAGCATGGGCCATTGTTGTGTAAATTGGGAGACGTGCCCCAGAGTAGATTTAACATGGCTGCTCCCAGGTACACACCTGGATACCTGTCTGTATGATTAAAGTTCTATTCCTTACTCATTCTGTAGTATCATCTTTAATGAACCCTCAAGATCATTACACTAACCAAACATTTCTACTTAAACTAACCTCATAGTCCAAACAGGTTTATGCTCAAGGTGTTTGGCTGTTAGATGTTTGCATAGCCAGTCTCTGCCTGAGGCCAGGCAGGGCCCATAGGAGCATCGCTGCCCTGGGGAAAGACCCAGGGCATGGGCACACGCCTCACCCCCTGGTTACATTCCTGCCCCTGTGGCCCTGATTCCCCACCCAGGCCCGATCCATTCTCGGGCTCCTCTCGCCACCAGCCTGGCCCTGAATTCCCAACCAGGGATGTGCCAGAAAGGCGGGTGCCGTGGCAAGCGGCCTGGCCTGCAATGGGGCTGCGAGAGGCATGCACCCCCATAGGTGACCAGGGCCCAGATCTCTGGCTGGGGATAGGCCAGGAGAGGCAGGAGCTGCCCTGGATACTCTGGGCACTAGCACTGGGACTTGGGGCACATGTCCCATGTGCCAGGCGCCAGCAATGCCCATGAGGGCGAGATCTTGCTTGAAGTTGTTTCAAGATGGAGCGTCCCAGCAAAAAAGCTCCGAAATCTTCCAGGTCTCTTCCAACACTCCCTCAGCCCTCCCATTACAGCAGAGGTGATGCTTTTGTCTTTTCTCAGCCACCTCCATTAGCATACCTTTGTCTTTCTCAGGCTCACTGCTGCTGGGAGAGCTCTGTGGGTCACTCAAACCCTGAAGCCAGGCTAAACATGCTACACATCTGAACACATGCATGAAGCTGTAAAAAACATGATACCATATTACTCTTGTAGAATAGGTTATGAGCATCTATAAAGAAACATTGCATGGTATAACTGGTAACAAATCATACAGTCATAGTGTACAGATGAACAGAAAAACCGTATAGATCATAGCTCAGGGTGCATGGACGTGCCATTTGTGATAACTAGCATCCCTGAGCGTTTAGCTTATCACAGGATCACTATTTTTTCTTTTATGGTTGTGTGCAGTGGCCCCAACCACGACTTGGGGAAGGGTTGGGGAGCAGCCATGGTTTGGTGCAGCAGCTTCCCCAGGACTTGAAATTAAGGGTGGTGTAGGACTGTGGCTGGCAACGTTCGGGTCACAACCCAGTAGCGGGTCGCCATCAGGGGAGATGTGGGGGAATTGGGGGAAGAGAGGTGGCTGCATCTTGCTGATCTGCAGCCTGTTGTAACATAGTATCAACATTCAGTAGAGAGCATTGAGACAACAGCTAGGGTTGTTAGGATTAACAATTGTTCAAACAATATCTATGCTTCCTCTCTGAGTCAGTATCTCTTTGGGCTTCTCTCCTTCATATGAAAAGGATTGAGATCACTGGCAAGCAACCTTTGTGTTTTTTATCAATAGACCCAATGAAGGAAAGAAAAAACTCTGAACATCCCCTTACTCCACCATTTCTGGGATCTGGGAATTGCAGTTGTTTTTGCAAATTAGGACTTGCCTCTTTTTTCAGTGGGTTGAAAATTCCCATGCATGCAACAAAAGTTATAACTTGTAGATTTGAATAAAAACTCTTTCCAGAGATTTTTCAACTGATAATGAAAAAGAGAAGAGAAAAGCAAACTGTTCTAGTAGGAACCTGTGTTAGAAAGTATGGTATTTTTTCTACGATTAGAAAGCCTAAGTAACAGAATAAAATCCAACTCAGGGATGTATCAGCTGAAAGGAGAAGTTTAAGCTGTACACAAACCTGGCCTTGCAGGAGGATGACCTAATGTTACTGGGGAACAAGGCAGAGAGGTCTGTAGTGCATTAAAGCTCACCACTGCCTCAAGTTTCATAGCAGTCCTTGGAGTCCTGGGAAACTGTTGTGTCCCACAGCCGAGTGAAACTGTGAAGCAATTCAAGTTATAACAAGGTTTCAATCTGAGGGTGAGTGGATAGCCATGTTGTGTTGCTGCCTTGTACACACTGGCAGCAACAGGGGTTACCAGACCAAGCAGAGAGGGCTAGCACCACTTCAATCATAATATTGTAGACAATTGTATGTTCAGGGAAACTCATGCAGACTCAAGGAGTAGATGAAGAGCAGAGGTGAAAGTGGAACCCAGAGGGGCTGCTTCAGTTCCTGGGGTTTGGCAGTGGAGAAGGGAGCAGGACCTGGAGGGACTTAGACAGGGTCAGCAGCAGACAGGATCTTCCAGGACCTTTCTTTCCAGCCTGGCATTGGCTCTTTTCTCCTTCCCTTGTCTCAGCACTTTCATCTCATTTCTCTACCCAGCTCACCCCCCATTTGTAAGTAGCTCCCACACACACACTCCAGGCTACTACATGCAACTTTAGGGTCGTCCTTCTGCCAAGGCGAGATGGCAGAACAATGGCTGGGCTCTATATCTAGGGGTTCCAAATAATTTACAGCACTATGGACCCTAATTTGTTAATGATTTATGGATTTATTTGATGTTATATGTTTTAGGCATTGATATCTGTATATTTTATGTAATGTTATATTTGGGGTAGGATCCCTGACGAGCTTCTCCGCAGCATTAGGCGCCAAGTAGGAACATAAAAGAGTACTGAACTCCGCCTAGTGGCGAGATGCAGGAGTGGATTGCTGAGGCGCAGTATTCTGCCTGGCAACCCTCGGAATGCTGGATGTCAATCAAAAGCAGACACGGAGAGACTGCTGGAACTTTCCAGAAATAGAACGCAGGGAGCCGTGGCGCGAAATGGAGGGGCGCGGATTGGGCAGGCAGCCTGAGGGGCTGGGTTTTTAAGGCCTGCATGCCAGAATTGGCCGTCACTCCGCTGTGCTCCGAAGAAGACTGGAAGACTGGATTGTCAGGACCCTGTTGAATGAGCCTGTATGTACGGAGTGGCCCAGAGCAGTCTTTAAGTCGAAGGGTGACGTGAGACT
Organism: Podocnemis expansa; assembly: GCA_007922195.1. Lineage (NCBI taxonomy): Eukaryota > Metazoa > Chordata > Testudines > Podocnemididae > Podocnemis > Podocnemis expansa. The sequence goes on from ML682066.1 coordinate 4,234,217, forward strand.
TTGCTCTCTACAAGGAGCCCCAAAACTAGAGCTCTTAAACTTTGATATTGGGAAAGGAAGCCTGGTGTTTTAGAACCCTGCCCTGCTCCTGAGGCAAAAAGACTCGTGGCAGGCAGCCGGGGAGCGAGGAGGACCCGAAGTGGACAGTGCCAAGTGAAGACTACAGAGACCAGTGAGGGCCTGCTCGTCTGGGACTATGCCCACCACTGTGGAGACTCGAGCACAGGAGTCCAAGGGAGGTCCGGACCGCGGTTCTGGGAGAAAAGATCCCCCTCCGCGTAGTTTCTGAGAGATTTGGTGATTTACTCAAGTTATGTGGGTTCTGATTTGGGTTTAATTCACATTGTATGGAACTGGATTTTATTTGTATGGGGATGCTTTAATACTGTAGAAGTGGGGTGGAAAAGGTTTTTGTTTGTTTATACTGCATGCTCTGATTCTATTAAAATTCTGAGCGTGTTTATACCTGTGTTGTGTTGGTGCTTGCATCAAGGGGCAGGACCTCCAAGTTGACAGATGCCTAAAGGTGGGGTGGCCTAGTAAGCGGGAAGACTGATCCTCTTTAACATCCAAAATTTCCCCGCAACAGCACCAACCAGCTGGAGCCCCCACCCAGGCTTCTGGGAAATCCTGCACTTTTCCCTGGGAACCCCAAATGCTTCCCCGCTCACAAGCATGAGCCTGAGTGTCGTATACAGAACTCTTAATAGTAATAAAAAGAATGTAAAGACCCAATAGCAAAAATCAACACTGATTTGGATAATCAGTGCAGAAACAAGATTCCCACCAAAATCCCACACATATAACAGAATGTATGAACTCAACAGCAAAATCTACACTGATTTGGAGAATCAGTGCAGAACAACATTCCCAACAAACCCCCGGGTATGTAGGAAATGTCTCTCATGCTCACTGTCAGCTGGCTCTGCCCACTGGTCACTCATGCCATCCAGCCTGCTGTTCACCAGCTCCACCCACTGGCCACTCACGCAGTCCAGCCGTCCACTGGCTCCGCCCACTGTCTGCCAGCTCCACCTGCTGGTCACTCCCATTGTCCAGCCGTCCGCTGGCTCCACACACTGACTGCTTCAGCTGTCTATTCTTTATTAATTTCAGCTCAGAGAGAGGAAGAATCTCCTCTCTCAGTGATTTGAGCTCTTAAATACTGCAAACAGCTCCTCTGATCAAAATAACAAAGGGAAGGCTGCACATAGATCTGTCTTTTGACAGTGGGACAGGAGATGAGGCAATGCCTCAGGCATAGTTCTAAATGAGCTAGTATTAACTCCCCGCCCATTCCTGCTTTTTTTCAGGCTGAAAACAGAGAGCTGGTCCCTCTTGCAAGTTCCTTATCGGCAATGGTAGCTTTTTATCCTTCAACTACCCTAAACAGAGTTTGAACAATTAAAAAAGTAGCATATTATAAAAGACAGTATTTCATGCTTCTTTTCAGTAAAATTACAGATATTGACAGATTTGTGACCAAATCAGCCTAAATACCATTAACCATTATGCCCTGCATCCACTATACTAATACCTAATAGCACTCTTTGTCCTCATGCTAGTACAGAACCCATGCAGATTAGTCGACCCCCCCCCAAAGCTGTTAGGCACAGCTTCTAGATCTGCCTTACATTAGAGACTTGACATACTTCCTGATCTGAGACACGAGTACAGCATGTGGGATCACGCTCTACATCAGGGGTTTCAAATATGCGGCATGTGGGCCACATGCAACCTCTAAATCTATTTCCTGTGGCCCGCAATGACATGATCATTACTGATATTTGCAATACCATTGTATGGAAAGGTTTCAGTGGTGCAGCCCTCAGGCTACCATACTAATCCTCATGTGGCCCTCTACTAGTCCTTATGTGGCCCTCGTGGTGATCTGTGAGACCCCTGCTCTACATGTTCCATGTAGGCGATCTCAGATTAGGCGATGCAATAGAAGCCTCAAGAGAAAGAATGAAAGCTATGAGGGACCGCCCCCTCCCCCAGCCATGCTCACTGTTCAATGTTCTGGCGGCGGCCGCCTTTTTTCAGTGGAAGGTCGGTGACTCGAGCCTCCTGGGATACCCTTCTCAATGTGCCAAAATCAGGGCAAGCTGCAAAACCAGGGGCCAAACCCCCAAACCACTGACAGGTGGTACTTAAACCAGTCTCCCAGTCAGTAATAACACATGCTTCTGATTCCCCGTTCTGGTCATCACCAAGCATAACAAAATAGAAACAGCCCCCTTTATGCACATCAGTTCCTATGGTCCCGTCCCCCCCCAGGTCTCTTAAAGAAATAGGCTCTCCTGACCCCAAAGGGCCAGCCACATCACCTGGAACTATAGGCTTGGCTCTCACCCAAAATACCACGCTGCCAGCCAATCCTTTAGTAACTACAACTAAAGGTTTAATATAAAAAGAAAACAAAACATGAGAGATGTTAAAGGGTCAAAGTGAATCACACACATACAAATTATTTAGTGTCCTAGAAAGCAAGTCCTTGAAGTATTTGTAGCTTGCAGATTAGTCTAACTCCTCTTGTGTGCACCCAGCACGTGGGTGGGTCATAGTCCTTTGTTCAGTCCCAGAAGGACAGCAGTGTGTTCATTGCAGATTGCAGACTAAAGACTAAAGACAAAATGGAGGTGGATCCCCTGACTTTTATCTCAGAGTCCTTGCCAGATCAAGATGGAGTTAGATCACATGGTCAGTCTGGGTAACTGGTGGAACAGGTTTCTTCCTTGGCGCACTGCAGCTAGCTGGGGGGCCTTCAAGAGGCACAATAGTTTTGCAGACACCCAGTCTGGGATTGCGTTAAGAACAAATCACTTGGAACACACAAAACAAATAGATTTCTAATAATACAGGCATGATACCTACGTATAAACCATATAATCATTCTTAGCAGATTACAACCTTTCTATTAACACATATGGATTATTGCAAATATGGAATATAAATATGAAAGATAACCATAAACAGCCCCCTAGACCCAGACAGCATCACAGCCTGGCAGAGGAAGTATCTACTCCAGAACTAGGGTTACCAGATGTCAGGCAAAAGGAAGACATGTCCCCCTTTTTACCTACACATCCTCTATTCAGCACGCATTTTAAAAATATATGATTTTGTCTGGCTTTTTACTTACCGGGTTGAAGTATGCTGGAACACCCCAGAACACCTGTTTTGAGGGGGAAGCGTTCCAGGGCCCCCTAAGAACAGAAGAATATTACATTAATACTACATTTTCTCCATGTGTATTCCAGTGGAATCCTTTTCATGCTTCCCTGTCCTCCCTTCCATGCTTTGGTAGCTGGCAACCCTACGCAGGACCTGAAATTGTGAAGGGGGGTGTAGAGGGAGATGTAATGGGGTGTTGGGGGGTGCTCACTAAATTGGTATAACACTGTTACTAGCTAACAACAGAGGTTGGGGTGGGAAATTTGCGGGGTGGGGCAGTGGGGGAGTTGTTTTGGGGGGTGTTAAGGAAATCCCTACCCAGTTGTAGTCTCAATACCCAGGACCATCCTGGGACCTACAGCTTGAATAATCTCAAATTCCCATAACTAGAGCTAGGGGTGTTGCTACCCTGGGGAAGAAGCCAAGGCACCAGGCCATGCCCCTGGCCGGGGACAGGGCTGGGAGTGGCAGCTGTGGCTGTGGGGCTGCCTGGCCTTGGAAGGGGCCAGGCCCCGGATCTGGCCCGAGACTGGGAGAGGCAGGGGCCTTGCATGAGCCAGGGCACTGGCACCGGGATTTGGGGCAAAGGCCCCATGTGCCAGGTTGCCAGCGATGCCCGACTAGAGCCCTGCATGAATACAAATACGTGGATCCATATCCAAACTGTATCCGCAAGAAACAGTCCGCGGATATCCGTGCTGTATCTGCAGATGCTGATATAATCTGGCCAGCGGTGTATTTGCAGGGCTCTCTCTGCATGCAGATAAAAATACATGGCTCCGTCTCTGATCTGCCTCCACAAGAAATGGTCTGACTCTGCGGCTATCCGCTCTAATGCGGATACCCGCCGATTTGCGGGGCTGCAATGATGGTAACGCCTAGTTATGGACGCTGCACTGCCAGAGGGCGGCCAGTTTCCCAGGGGCCCCAGGCAGCCACTGGGTCTCTGCGGGGCCCACCCCAGCTCGGCCAAGGCCGGCCCCACACCGGCTCCCCGCGGCCCGGCGCCTGCGGGGCCTGAGGCGGGAGCGGGAGGGCGCCACTTTCACTTTCACTCTCACGTCTCTCGCCCGGCGCGCGCGGCAAGGCCGTTGGCGGCAGCAGGTAACCGCCGCGCTCCCCGGCTCGGGCCGTGGCGGGGCGGCTGAGGGGGCGGCCGGGGTTAGGGCCAGGCGGCCCCCTGGGCGGCAGTCCCGGCCCCTCCGTCTGCTGGGCCGCCCCTCCATCCCGCTCCGCCTGGGCCAGGCCTAGGGGGCCGGGCCCCAAAGCCAGGAAAGGAGGCATGGAGAATTAATGTCATAGTCTGCTGTTTTTAGGGGGCCCCGGGACGCTCCCCCCTAAAAATAGGGTGCTGCAGCAGCCTTTCAGCCCTGTCAGGAAAGAGCCAGACAGAATCATGTTTTTAAAATGCCTGCCGGGCGGAGGACGTGAAGGTGAACAGCAAGGCATGGCCTTCTTTTGCTTGACGGGTGGTAACCCCAGCTAGGACCGTCTGGGTCCCAGCCCGCCCCTGAATCGCCAGCCCCTGGCGGTCCCCGCTGTGCGGTGCAGCGCCCACTCCCGCCAGTGTCCCTCAGGAAGTGCCCCCTGCTTCTCCTCCCGCCAGTGCCCGGCGCCCCTACTTGTGCACCCAGCGTCCCCCTCTCCTGCTGCCGAACAGTGCCCGAGCCGCTCCCCTGAGCACCCCAGCATCACAACACTGCACACCCCCCCCATCTTAACACCTGCTAATGCTCTTCCGGCTCCATGCCTTGAAGATAAGGGATGCGGATTTCAGACCCGTGCCCTGAATGGCCTTTTCAAATGTTCTTGCTGGACAGCTACAATTTAAACCTTCAGCTTGGCATGAGTGCGCCAGATTACTGATCTCTTTTCTTTCCAGAGCACTGAAAGCATCCTCAGCCCCTTCGCTTTGCTCCTTTCAGGAATCAGAATAGCACTTTCAAAGTCATTACTTTTGGTTTTTGCATAACACTTTGTGGCTTCATGTGTTTATATTCTCTCCTACTGAATACCATTGCAGTTAAACCTCATTTCTAGTTATTTATAACCAATAACTGTGTTACTGCTTTAAAGATACCAAGGATTACTGAAAAATGTCATTACTGAGAAATGACGGCTGGAAAATTTACCTTCACAAGTTTCCTCTTAATCTGAATTGAAGGCAAGGCAAAAGGTGTATCCATATTTTTTTTTTGAAGGAAGTAGACACAAGTGGTGACAAGATGTGAATGTAATTTAGGCATCATCCTGCTCTTGAACTCATGTGAGAAGTCATTTGGGCTGCACACAGGTCAATGGTCTGCCTGTGTGGATTTTTGCAGCATGAGGGTCTTATTTTTCTTAGGTCGTAGGCTACTTACTGGTGATGTCCATGATATTTACCACAAAGGACAATGTTTTATACTAACTGTGTTTTACAAATATTTCTTTTTTAGGTTATCATACCTGAAAATCAACATAAGCAAGGCAAGAATGGCAGCCCCATTCTCTACTCTGCCATTTGCAGATAAATCCTTTCTCATGATGATGATGATAGGTGTTTTAAATGTTGCAGTTTCTGTGACTAATGGCCACAATAGTCACAACAGGGAGACAGCCGGTGTAGCATTTGGCAGTGGAAACAACCCATTTCCTTGGAATAAAATGAGGCTTCCCAAGCATGTCATCCCAGTGCATTATGATCTCCTCCTCCACCCTAACCTTACTACACTGACTTTTACTGGACTTGCTAGAATAGAGATTACAGTAAAACAACAAACCAGTTCAGTCGTCCTGCACAGCAAACACCTACAGATTACCAGAGCTACCATCCAAAGGAGGGTGGGAAGTAATCCCACTGAAAAAGAAGTGGTGGTTTTGGAGCACCCACCTTTTGAACAGATAGCCCTCCTGGCAGTTGAGCCACTGAATGCTGGACAAAACTACACTGTTAACATTGAATATTCTGCAAATCTGTCAGAGAGTTTCCATGGCTTTTATAAAAGCACCTATAGAACCCAGGAAGGAGAAGTGAGGTAATCATCTGTTCAGTGTACAATTTGTTACTGAGGAGTGGGCTAGAACTGACTTTTTAGATATAACAGTGCTGAATTGCCGCTTTTAGATTTTGTTCTCATTTACTTTCCATTTTCTCTTTTTGAGTTGTTGCTTTCTTCATTAAGACTCATGCTTTGTTATAGAGAAATGAATTTGTACCAAATCATATTTGTATTCAAATATTTCACTTGTTTGGACTCTGTCCTTTCAGAAAGGAATCAGATTCTGTCATTATGGACCAAATTTTGTGGGCCTTAAAGCACTGAAACTCCCATTGATGACACCTAAAGTTCTGCTGTATGGAAGGGTGGTCTGCTGGTTAAGGTGGTTTTTTTGGAGCTCAGGAGACCCAGGTTCAATTCTTTCAGCTCTGCCACAGACTTCCTGTGTGACCTTAGACAAGTCACTTAGTCTCCTGCCTCAGTTTCTCCTCTGTAAAGTGGGAATAATAGTACTTCCTGACCCGATAAAGGGGTATTCTAAGTTCATATGGCCAAGATGGGTGCCATATAAGCAGGGGTGTTGCTGCCCCAAAAAAACATTAAGAGCACATAGGGGCCCCTCCCCTGCAGCATTCCTCGTGGCCCCCCGTGTTCTCCCTCCACCCCACCCCCTAGGAGCTCCGGGCCCCGAGGTGAGATGCACCGCGCTGCGGCCAAGCCCTGGGCCGAGCTGGGCTGCACCGCCGGCCGAGGCCTGGGCCAGGCCAAAAAGCCCTGAGCCGGGCTGAGCCCCACAGCTGGTCACCACCACCCCTGCCTGACTCCCAAGATTCCTACCTACAGTGCTTCCTTGCTGTGCTGAGGAGCCCGGGACTTGAGCCTCCAGATAGGGTGGAGGCGAAGGCAGAGCCAGCAGGTATGTTCATTTCCTGCCATGCTGCAACCTATCCTGTGTGCCTGGAAGTGGAGCAGGGCAGGGCGGGAAATTTAAAATGGCCCCACCAGCTCTGACCCTGACTGGACTAGGGGCACTGCTGGGCACATTTGGGGCAGCGCCCCAAGTGCCCTATGCCAGCGACACTGTTGTATGTAAGTAGATACTTACAAAGTGAATATCAGATTATTTTTGTCTCGCACCACCGAGGTGGACATGTGCTCTTGGTACTGCAATGTATGTGTCATGTTTTAAGATGTAAGATTTTTTATTTCACTTTGCTTAATTACAGGGTACTTGCGTCAACGCAGTTTGAGCCAACGGCTGCACGCATGGCTTTCCCATGTTTTGATGAACCAGCCTTCAAAGCCAGATTTTCCATTAAGATTAAGAGAGAACCAAAGCACATTGCACTATCTAATATGCCAATAGTATGTGGATTTTCTTGTGTTACATTTTAGGATTATTTAGTTGAAGAAAAATGTTAAAGCAGCGTAGCATATCCAAGTAATAGCAATCCACTTTAATCTTAAACTGAATTTTACCTTGAAGCTTGTATGTGTAATGTTATTTCTAGTAGTTTTGACACTGACCTAAAAAGGGAAAAATGCATTGCTTCCTCACTGTTGGCTTTTTAAAATACATATTTATGGACTAGTCCTGTGAGATGTTCCTACAGGAAGCAATGAAATCAGGTAAAACAAACAAGGAGTGCTGTGCCTCTTAAAGACTAACAGATTTATTTATTGCATGAAATTGGGGGCATTCAGAACCTTGTAGGATCTAGCCCATAATTCACATAATTTTGTATATGAAACTTGTTCCCTCTAAATCAGTGGTTCCCAAAACGTTTATCATTGTGGCTGTCTGCAGCTTTCTGTGTGTTATGTGGGCCATGTCCACGCCGTATCTATATTACCTGTACGGTCCTGGGGATGTCACATGGGTTGTTGCTGTGTGCTGATTGGGCTCCAGGTTGAGAACCATTAGCAAGAAAAAAATCTCTTGTTCATTTGTTTATCTGTGCATGGAATAACACTTCCTGTCTAGTAGATTTCAGTTTCCTCTGTATTGTCAGTTTCATAGTTGCTGAAAACTCCTTTATAAACACACACACAGGGGAACAGTAACTCATATTTAAAGTGGCTTTAAAAACAAATTATACAGAGTGTTCTCTTTCAGAAATTAGACATTCTGAATGTTAATTTTAAAAAATTTGAGTTGACAGTGTCTCTTCAAATATTTTTGTTCTTCCCCTGTGTGTTCTTTCATGCACTCCCAGGACAAATTGACTGTACAGCAAAGAGTAAGGTGCTGTTAAATGTACAAAGCAAAACGGGAAAGAAAATGGAGAAATAATGTTACTTCTCTAATTTCATTTAGTTTTGCATATAACAGGAGTAGGTTTTAAAAGTTCATGCAGCGTGGGTTTTCTTTTTGTTTTGTGTTGTTCAGTAACCCTTTAAATATTATTGATGAAATTTAAAAAGCCCCACAAGCTTTCTGTTGTGAATGTTGTTTCAATTAGTAGAATTATTTTGCAATAAAAGTTTTGCTCTAATTTTAGGTGAAATCTGTGAATGTTGCTGATTGGCTTGTTGAAGACCATTTTGATGTTACTGTAATGATGAGTACTTATCTAGTGGCCTTTATTGTTTCGGATTTTAAATCTGTCAGCAAGATGACCACAGGTGGAATTAAGGTAAAATTGTCTCATTTTCTGCAAACGTCCTTTGTAATAAGAACAATATCAATTGCAAATGGTTTAATTTTAAAGGTCTCTGTTAATTAGTTAATTTGATTTACACACTTTTTTAACTGCTATGGGATTGCAAGGGAAGAAAGGACTGGATTTGTAATTAGATGGAATCATTGAATTACAATTTTAATAGTCTTACTTTCAAAATGTACTAGCATTAAGATGAGTGTGCTTTCTTTTTATATTTATGTGTATTTATACAGTGAGCTATTTATAAAATACTGCTTTATTGAAATGCAAATTAAATCCTGGGGTTTTTTGGGTGGAATTGGAGTTAATTCCATAATAGTGGGAGGTCAATAGCTCCTCTCCTTCAAAACTGTAGGGAACATAAACTGTAGAAGTCCTTCCATGGGACAGAATGGTTTTGATGGCAAAAGGTATTGCTAATGCAATACAGAATCTTTCATCTGTGAGATCACTTATCCTGATATGGCCTGATTATTGATGACTGACAATCATTGCTGTTTGGCTGCTTGTGGTTTACAGTGCGTTTCGTTGGTGTTAATTCAGTCCAATTTCTAGTGGACCAGAGTGCATGTCACAAATGATTACATTTGGTAGTAGGACTCAGCTGACTGGAACTCTGACTACTGTCCATATTCTGTCGTCTCTGATACCTTCAAAATAGTGTTGTTTGGTTGGAGAAAGTAGGGAAACAAGCGCTGCAATTGTACCTGTTTGGTGAATACAAAAGGTCTGAATTTAAATTCAGATTTAAACCACATTCCTGGCTTTGATACGTCTCTAACAAATTTTAGGATACCTCTATGACGGAATATCAAATCACACATCTAATTATTTTCATGTTTTTTGATGATTAAAGTAAACAGGACAGAAACTTGTTTCTTTTCTGTTCTATAAACCTTTCATGTTAGTATTTAGAAACCCTCCATCCTTATGCATTTTAGATATCTGTATATACTGTACCAGACAAGATCAACCAAGCTGATTATGCCTTGGATGCAGCGGTGAAACTTCTGGATTTCTACGAGAATTACTTCAGCATTCCATATCCCTTACCCAAGCAAGGTAAGTGTTTTATCATTTATTCTGTTTAAATACCTTACTAAGTTGAGTTTAATAGAAGGAGGCCGTGTTCATCAGGGCCTCCGGGCTTGTCCAGAATTGTCTTGCATAGACTTGGGTGTTTGTTTTTGGGTGGGTGGGGGAGGGAACAATTGGTCCTTTCTATTTCCATGCTATCACGAAGCCTGGGAAAATGGTAACATATTTATGACATCCTGTAGAGCGTCTCCCTGTTAGCTCTGCTTTGGTTTGATATTTCAGGTAGAGAAAATTATTGGGAAAAATGTTTCTGCCACTTGGGTTTTTTAGTAATTTCTGCCTTTTGGGGGTTTAAACCACCCCTCTTATCTGGACCATAGTGTGGAACCATAATATAGCCCCTATCCCTGCAACAATTACTTTAGATGATGAGATGCCACTACCTTGTCTGTGGCACTTGCTCAAGGAATAGTCATTGGATCATGTGACCTTAGATCCTATGGTCTTGCTTCTGGCTTATCCCTAATATCACTCTCCAAGCTGACCTAATGACTGTGGCCTGTATGACTGCTGACATCCCCTCTGTGACAAGTAGGGATTGCAGAGCCCCTTCCCTACTTTGCCACTCTTCTGTGTAAGGCACCTGTACACATCTTCATAGTGGACCTGTACATGGGAGACCTTGCATAGTCCATTCACACCTCAGTGCATTTCAACTGAAGAGTGAACCATGAGTGGGTAACAGCCATGCTCTCATAAGGTTACACTTCAGGTTCATCTTTAGGTATGAGATTCAAGGTTAAGCACTCCAGACACCTCTGAAATAGCTACATGTCCACACAGCACCCATCCTTGAGTTCCTGGCTTTGTTAAAAAGAAAGGTCTTATGTTTAAAAAAAGAAATTAAAATTGTAGAAAAACTGATGAAATATTTCTTCTTTAAAATGTAATTATTAGTAATTTCATGCCCTGAGTGAGATTTTCAAAAAGCTCAGCATTGGCCTATCTTTTTCATTTAACTTGATGGTAGTTTTTCCCATCCAGTATCAGGAAAAGTAAACAATTGCAAATAAACTGTTGAAAAATATCTAGGTCCCCGCTTAGGGTAACTCTATCTCTGTTTTGCACAATAGAAGGTCCACAATAAATTTAGGCAGTTTCTGCTCCATGTTATCATTACTTGCTGTGGATTTTGTGACATGCATCTTGTGTTGTGCTAGCCAGAACTGGGCTCATAGTCTTTTAAGTTAGTAATTTAATTTTTACATAATACTTCATGTAACTTCAAAATATATAAAATGCCTACTTGAATTACTGAAATTAATGAAAACTGTTTTTCTTAATTTTACTGTGTTTGATGTCATGTTAAATGGGTGAGGGTGAGTGAGGGAGAAAACAGTTAAGTGAGATATTTATTTACTTTTAGATCTAGCTGCTATTCCTGATTTTCAGTCTGGAGCTATGGAAAACTGGGGACTGACCACATACAGGGAATCTGCTTTGCTATATGACCCTGAGAAGTCGTCGGCATCAGCTAAACTTTGGATTACTATGATAATTGCTCATGAGCTTGCTCACCAGGTAATGATTAGGGGGAAGAAAATGGAATTTAGATATTTTTGTTGATTTGGTTTTATTAGCAATGTAGTGAAAGACCGAATGATCCTAGATATTTTGAGAAAAATGTATGCATTGAAAACAAGTTGTTAGACTCATTAGAAATTTTGAAATAGACCAACTTTTGAGATTAAAAGGTTCTGAATCAACTGTAACTTGATTTTATATTATTTAATGGGATAATATAATTGCATCTTTTTTATTTTCTCTTAAGTATTTTAATTATATATTTCATAATTAAACCCATGGGTATAAAAATGTAATTGCTTAGTTACATTTTCTATTGGAGCCATGTTTGATAAAGGAGGCCTAAATGAGGTGAAAGTCCATTTATCGTAGACTATTATTTTGTGTTCGACTTATATTTCTCCTCTGCTAGGGAATGATAACATGAACAAAGAATGAGAAAACTATTAAAATATAGTGACCCTTACACAGCAGTAAGAGGGGTATAAACAAAATGCCTACTGGCTCTGCTCATTTGGATGCTTCTTGAGCCTATAGGTGGGCATGCAGACCTATACCACAGGGGTAAATTATAGAGTTGAAGCGTGGAGTGTGTGATAAACTCATGCAAGAGGTCTTTCACACTGCCAATGAACTTTGAACCCTCTCTCTCGGGGCTGCATAAAATCAGTGAGTAAATTAACTAGTTAACTTATGACAATGCTAATAGTACTATTTTTTTTTTTTTTGTTATGAACAATTTTTTTTCAGTGGTTTGGAAACCTAGTTACCATGGAATGGTGGAATGATCTTTGGCTAAATGAAGGATTTGCAAAGTTTATGGAATATGTGTCAGTCAGTATTACTCATCCAGATCTAAAAGTTGTAAGTATTAATTACTTTTCCTTTATTTATTTATTTTAACCCATATTTTACAATGACTAGAAGTAATTTATTGGAGTTGCAATGGTAAGCTTATTGGGGAGCACACAGGTTTGGCCTATGAGCCAATTTGTTTTGTTTTGTTTGTTTTAAATTGGGTTAATTATTTTTGAATGGTTATAAAGAAATGACGACTTTGTCTCAGTAGAGATGCTTAAAACCTGTCTGTAGGTTATACTGATTTAAGCAAAGGTGAGCACATCTACACATACAGTACTGTAACAGCACAGCTGCACCTCTGTAGCACTTAGTTAAGATGCTGTAAATGCTGTCAGGGAAGCTTTTCCTATTGACAAGTACGCCATCTCCTGACAGGTGATAGCTATGTCAGTCAGAGAAAGCTTCTTGTCAGCATGGCTCTGTCTACACTGAGGGTTAGGTTGGTATAACTGCATTGTTCGTGGGTGTAGATTTTCCACAAAGATTTATTCCTACAAAAACTACAAAGATTTAATGGACCTGGTCCAAAACCCAGTGAAATCAATGAGAGTCTTTCCATTGACTTTACTGGGCATTAGCTTAGACCCTCTTTATGCAGTTTGATTCACAGTAGTAGTTTCACTGACATCAGTTTATGTTAATAAGCAGTAAATATTGCACATTGTAGTTTTACAACCTCTAAATGAGATGCACTATGTTTTAAAATTATGCAGTTTTATTTAAAAAAAAAAGTATTGACTCTATGCTGCAAAAAATGAGTATCTTTTTGGAATTACTGCAGCAATATTTTAACCTATTTTAATTCCTGGTAGGCAGACTTTTAAAGATAGTGTGGAATATTATTAAAAAATTGAACTTTTATTATTTTATATTTATGTGATTCTTCATTTATTGCAAATGCTGGAATAAAACGAAGATGGTTTTGTTTTCTTTGTGTAGTCTGAATGCCTCATGGAAGAAATCTAAAACATAGTTAAATGCAGATATTTTCATCTTCATTCTGGTTTGCTGTTATATCTTGTTTCATCTGTATTAAGTAATCCTCGATTAAAAAAACCCCATTTTTTTTCCTACTAGGAAGACTATTTTTTAGGCAAGTGTTTTGATGCCATGGAGATAGATGCATTAAATTCGTCACATCCTGTGTCCACTCCTGTGGAAGATCCAGCTCAAATTAAAGAAATGTTCGATGATGTTTCCTATGAAAAGGTCAATTATATAACTATTTTTTCTTACACTTCAATTTCAGTGAATTCAGTATACATGAAACTTGTTTGATGCTAGACGTTGGTTATGGCTATCTGATTTTCACTCTAAGTGAAGATACATGGTATCTCTGCTTTTACTGTAAACATGCCTCATTTTTGAGTTTCTTGATTCCTGCTATTTTGCTGATGAAACTTGATTTGTGTTCTAAGTTCTCCATCTATAAAATGATCAATTATATTCCATTTATTTCTCTTGTTTTTTAGATTTTATGCTCCTCAGGGAAGATCTTGTCTCTTGCTGTGTGACTGTACAATGTGTAGCACAATGGGGCCCCAATCTGAGCTGAGATATCTAGATGTTACCAGAATTCTAATAATAGATTTGACTTTTTTAGCCTAAACTACCTTTGAAAATAATGATGGTAAAAGCCAAAACACTATAGTAAGATTATGCCTGGTGGTGCTTTATTTAGAGAACACCATGAGTTTAGAATTAACTGCCTATGATATTAACATTAATAGCTGTTTTATAAATAAATAAATAAATAAAATGCATTAAATTTTGCATTTTATGATCTAATGGATAGTTTGTAAAGCTTTTATCACTTCCTTTGCAGGGAGCTTGTATTCTAAATATGTTAAGAGATTACTTGAATGCAGATGTTTTTAAAGCTGGTCTTGTACAATATCTGCGGAAATACAGCTACAAGAATACAAAAAATGAAGATCTATGGAATAGTCTGACACAAGCAAGTATTTCTTGGGAATTTTTTTGTACCCAGATATCCCTGTGAATAACCACCCTCTACCCAATATATAACTGACAGAATAATCACTGTGAGCTGTACTAATTATTCATAATTGTGAAATTAAAAGGAAATACTTTTTTTTCAGATTTGTCCCGCTGGTGACACCCAGGAAAGTGAACTACAAGGTGATGGCTTTTGCGCCAGAAACCAGGAAATGTCTTCAAGTGCAGTAAGCTAATAGTTTCCTACTTATTGTTAGTTATAAGTCTGCTATGTTCCTGTATACTAACATTTAATTCTTCAGTTTTAAGCACTTTGAAAATTAGTATACTTCTCTCGTGAGAATTTGAGCCTTATGTACTTCAGAACCATACTTTAAAAAATACAGGTTTGCTGGGTACTGCTGGAAACCTGAATTTTATATTATTGTTGAAAATTTTCTTTGGATTTTACCCATTGAGTGCATGCTTGCTTGAAGAAGAGCCTGAGGTGGAACAAAAATCTATGCTCTAAAGAGCCCAATACTGATTGGTCTTTATGTGACTGTGACAGGTATGAATCATAAGCATTAAAAGGTTACTCTGTCCACCATAAGATGGAGTCATAACAATATCCCTTGCTCCAATCCAAATTTCACTACACGTAGGTCCTGTAAAATTGTTTTTAGTATCATCAGCTGCTGATAGCTCTTGTGAAGTTGCCACTCAGTCATCTCTGCTTTCTTGCCAGTATAGTTCATCCTCACTTTGTTCTTGTGTGTTTTTGTTTTTGCCTCCTACAAATCCAGCACTGGACCAGGAAAAAGATTCTTGATGTGAAGACTATGATGAACACTTGGACATTACAAAAGGGTTTTCCACTAATAACTGTCACGGTAAAAGGAAAGAATGTTCATCTGCAGCAAGAGCACTATATGAAGGGATCAGAATCTTCTCAGTCTACAGGGTAATAAAAAATGAGCAAGAGACTCTCTTCATCACAGTCTGTGCAAACTAGAAAATCCACTAGTGACAGTCTGTTTTGTAATGTATTGTTCTTATAGAAACAAAAATTATACTTTGGCATTGCTTTTTTTGAAAACTGGTACATTGTTAAGAAACTATAACTGAGGCCCATATAACCTGTCCATAGGAAAAAAATCATCTTGCATGTGAACTTTATTGGGTAATTTTCTTTCAAGTTGAGATTGGGACAGAAAATTTTAGCAAGAAGTTGGTGATGTTTTGTCTCAGCCATGAGAGTAATGAAGCCTGCGCAAGTCTCCCTTTGCCAGGAACATCACCCCCACTCTGAAGAAGTGTTCCAGCATTAGTCGCTCCTGACTCTTTGTCCCAAACATAGCAGTGTAGCTTACTGCTCAAACAGGGGGGACCTTCTCTAGAGTAGCTATTGCAGTTAAATATTCTGTCACTAAAAGAACCATTTTTACTTTGCAATAGGTACTTGTGGCATGTTCCATTAACATACATTACTAGTAAATCTGACTCCGTGCAAAGATTTTTGCTGACAACGAAAACAGGTAACTTCCTTTAAAGTGATTAGTTCTTTTGAAGGACTGACTACAATACTTGCAAAATTTAGCTATTTTAGCTCTGCAGCTTTTTTGTGTGGAAGTACAAGAGTTCTGCCTTTTATTTTTGTTATCACAGATCCAATTTCAATAAACTTTTACAAAAAGAATTGTCCAGGAGGACATGACCATGCCTGGATTTGACACTCCTATAATGGCAGTATTGAGTTATATCTCTTAATGTATTCACAAAAGCTGTGATATCTCTTCCTTTTAATCACTGAAAAAAGATAAAATACTAGTGTTAGCTATTGTACAAGGATCCTTTTTTTCCCCAAATTTACTATATGAAAAGGACTGTGCAAGTGCTGAACTCTTCACCCATTCCATTGTCATTTAATCAAATAGTGTGCAAATCAATAAGAGAGAATGGAGTTACCATTTATTTTGTCTGCAGATGTCCTCATCCTCCCAGAAGAGGTGGAATGGATAAAATTCAATGTGGGAATGAACGGTTATTATATTGTTCACTATGAAGATGATGGATGGGTTGATCTGATTACCCTTTTAAAAGAAAACCATACAGCAATTAGTAGCAATGATAGAGCAAGTCTCATTAACAATGTGTTCCAGCTTGTGAGGTAAGGAATGCTGCATGAGTTTTAAAAAGATGAATAATACAATTCAGATTGTGTGTCACTAAGGAAGAAAACATTTACTCTTGAATAGTTTGTTATTACCAAGTCATTTTATCAGAGTGGGGGACAGATTTTGATCTTGTTTATAGCAATGCAAACCTGGAATATCCTTATTGACTTTAGGGGAGTCATGTAACTGAGGACGTACATGACCCTCAGAAGATAACTATTATGATTAAAAACACTTTGTAATACTGTGTAAGCCAGTGTATTCCAGCAGCATTGATCTGTTGCCTTTTGAAAATGAGGGTTAGAACACGGTTTTCAATTAAACCTAAGATTTGATGTTATACATCAGTCCCTTAGGTGCATTGGTTCATTTTTTAGAATCCCATCACTTCAGCTGAGTTTGTACTTTGGAGCAACATACGTGTGACCGCTACTTAGTTACTGAACCATTTCCTGTTGCAGGTCTTTGGGATGGCAATACAAGGATTTCAAAAACATTCATAGGCTGTCTTATTCTCTTTGGCTAGCTCCAAATATTTCTCCAAAATGTGATTATTAAGCTGCTTTGATGTCATTCTACTTCACTTCAATTCACACCTAACAGTAACTTCAACAAAAAAAGTAAGCCTGAGAATACAAAAATGCCACACATATTTGTGACCTGAAGGAGTTGTTCCAGACAACACATCAGGCAATACAAATATGCAGTACAAATATGTCTCACCTGTTAGTGACACACAATATTCAGTACAAATATGCCACACGTTTAGTGACCTGAAAGAGCTGTTCCAGGCAGCACATCAGGCAGTCAGAAATTGTACCCATGCAAGGGGCTTTATATTGGTGTTAACTGTGCATTCACATAAGCATGTATCTTTTAACCCTTTTCACAGTTGCATCATTTTCTAAGAAGGATGCAAGTCTATCCAGGCATAGATACGTCTCTAGCCCTTATCTATGAGCTCTCCATAGTCCCACTTTTGAGCTCTGGAAGTTGCTTTCGTAGTCCTGCTTTTGTCTTGAATGTATGTAGACATCACCCAGAGATGAAGCCTACTGAAACTTGTCTCTTCCATAAGCTTATGAAATGGGAGTTTTCACTGGGAGTGCGCTCCTGCTGCAACACTAAAGATCACTAGCACTTCCAGCCCCACACCCTGTTCTATAGCATAGCTTCCCCTTCCCCCCCATGATTGAATATATGGAGGGAGAAGGTGAAAGTGTGTAAGCCATATCATCTCTGCTTATTGCTTCTGAGGTATGTGAAGGAAAGCGGGTGTGTGGTGAACATAACCTCATCTCCCATCTAGTTCATGCAATGTTGTCCTCCAGGACCCTGCAACCACACTACCATCACCACTGTAAAACAAAAACCCCAAACATCTGCCAAATCTCTCATGCTTCTACATAGACCTGGGACTGATTTCTTAGTCCCTTCTCTTATAACCCATTCAAGTTAAACTTCACCTCCTGCTGTATCAGATACCAGAAAGTTTCGTGTCTTATGTGAGTTGTCAGATACATTTGACTTTCAGGAGTTTGTTTCTAGGCTTTTCCACTTGTCGGATGATAACCTCAGGACACTAAAAGAAATAAAGTGGAAATTAGGTAATTTAATTTTATTTATAACTTTGTTTCTCTCTCTCTCTCTCTCTCTCTCTCTCTCAGTATTGGAAAACTATCAATTTCTAAAGCTCTTGATTTATCTTTGTATCTGAAACACGAATCCCAAATTATGCCTGTATTCCAAGGTATGAATGAATTGATTCCTATGTACAAGCTCATGGAGAAAAGGGACATGGATGATGTAGAAGATCAGTTAAAGGTAAGATGGAAAGAACCTAAAACTGGCTAACACTAAAATAGTGGTTATATTCTAAAGGCATACCTTTTAATGATACAGTTATTGGTAACAAGCCTGTAAAGTGGAATGGGTTTACATTGAAGGGTTTTGTTCTTTTTTTTTTACAGACTCTGGTTGTGTATTCACTTCCTGGTTGACAGTAGGGAGCAGGTGGGGAAATTGCTGTCATGGTGATATGTAGCACTGTGACCTGGCAGCGGTGTTCTACCTAAGGTTATCCTGGGAGCCCCATCTATTCTTATTGCTTTCTCCTTCTCACGGGAGGAGAAAGGGACTTCCTTTTGCAGGGACAATAAGGCAGAGCAGAGAGAAGACTCTTGACAAAATGAAATGTCTTCCCAGTGATGACAGGTATCCTACCACCACTGTGGCCTCTGCTGTGTATGTAAAGACTTATATGGCTCCAACACAGTGGTAGCCCTTCTCTCACATTTTAATGACTTTATCCTCCCAGCCTCCTAGTAAGAGAGGGAAGTATTATCCCCATTTCATGGGTGGGGAACTGAGGCACAAGCAGAGTTCAGATCTATGGAGTCCCAACCTTCACTACAAGACTGTCTTGTCTCTCCTGCTGCTCTGCTCTGTGTTGTCAGATTAGTTCTTCCAGAGTTTGCTTTCCATTCAGCCATGAAGGCACGGGCTGTGAAATTAGAAGATTGTAAAATAAGTAAGAAATCTTTGTTTACAAAAATCTGGAGTGTTAAAACGCTTACTGTTTCCTCTAGTTATAGAGAAAATGAGGTAGATAGAGACCTCAGATTTGTTCCTTTCAGAATGTTGAGATGCAATAGCTTTAAACCAGCGGTTCTCATCCACTGTGTTGGGACACATTCCCGTGTTGCCACATAGCAGTAAGTGTTGCAGAGAGCAAGGGAAAGGGCTGGATTCAGCCTGGGGTTGTGGGTGGGCTGGTGTGTCTTGTAGGGTTGTGATAGGCCAGCAGGTGTGTTGTGACCTGAAAAAAGTTGAGAACCGCTGGCTTAAACTATTGTTTGGTATTATAATTATCCATTAGAAGTGGTGCTGTAGCGAATATGATTGATACTATTTAGGAAGTATAGGATTCTTTCTATGTTGCTTGTTCTAATACTTGCTGAGTTGATTTTACTGAAGCAAATTCACCCATGCATTCACTAGAGTTACACCAGGGACAGATTTGGCCCACTAACTTTACACAAAGCACTGAGATGAATGTGTGGAATGTAGACACCAGTTCTGCAATTAGATTCACGAGTGAACCTTTACATCCATGGGGACCCCCAGTGTATTTGGGCTGATTTTGAATGGGAGGGCTGCCAGCCACCTGCCTGCATAAACAGAGAGGACGGTTGAATGGTGGCTCCATCAATACAGCATCTGTTGACATGGGTCTGCTTGTAGGATTAGGGTCATAGTTTGTGAAGTAGACAAATATTGAAACTACTTGTCATACCATTCTATTTCAACTGATGCATTAAAATAACTATTTGGTTAACAGCTAACAAGTAAGTTTTAGCTAAACATTTGTAAACTGACAATATGAACAGCGACATGCGATTGAAGATATATTGGCAGATTTAACCAAAGAAAAATGACATAGATGTGGAGTTAAATTACCAGTGCCAACAATAGTAGTAGTCATGCATTTGAGGAAGCTGTATTTATATTTAAGTGTGTTAAATTGAATAACTTTTATTCAATTGTTTTAGGGATACATCGTCAATTTGTTTAAAGACCTAATTGACAAACAGACATGGAGTGATGAGGGTTCCATTTCTGAAAGAATGCTTCGCAGTTCCCTCCTTCTGTTTGCGTGTGTGCGCAAGTACCAGCCATGTGTGGACAAAGCAGAAGAATATTTTGTGAAATGGAAGGAATCCAATGGAACATTACGGTCTGTTTTCATAGTAAATTCAGTAGAGGTGAAGGATGAATTAGTGTTTTCCCTTGTGATTTAGTATTGGTGAACTGATCTAGTAATAAACTACTACTTTTAACGACCCAAATATTAACCTGTTTCTTGACCTTCTTATCTCACAGACTCTAGCCTCCTAACTCCCTCTGGACTTGACAGCTGTTTTGTACTGAATGATAGCTCGTATGCCATTTTATATTTTGAAACTTGATTTACTAAAGATAGAGGGAAAATAGAGTTCTGCCTCTTTGTTTTGATTTTTTTTTTTATTATGGAAAAAGAAGATTTGAAGGGTTTTCAGGTCATGTACCGCTCACTACTGTCTTGGATTCAGGCCATTTTTGTTAAAGATTCAGCCTTGCCTGCCTTTCATTTAATAAGTCAGAGTTCACAGTAAACATGCGGAGATACCACCCCCAAGTCATCTAGCAAAACCAACATTCCTCATATTTCTAATGTAAACACTCAAATAATGAAACACGCCCAATTTCAAAAAAATATTTGCCAGCCATCTCTGGGAAAGGGCATGTTAACAATGACACCTCTTTAAGAAGGGGTCTGTAACTCTTACACAGGTAACATGAACCAAAGCTTAAACATTGCTGCAAGACTAATATTTCTTAATAAAACTTCTCTTTGGTGAAACAGGTTCTGCCCTAGAATGAGGCTTGAACCCAGGTCTTCTAGGTTCAAAGTAGCTTGTACTGCCTATTGAGTGACACTAATAGTAAATACCAGCAAAACAAACGAGTCCTGTGGCACTTTTAAAGACTAATAAATTAATTTATCATATGAGCTTTTGTGGGAGAAGATATCACTTCATCAGACGCTTAGAAGATGGGGAGCTAGTTTTTCTTCCAGGAGAGCTCACACAATAAATGAATTTGTTAGTCTTTAAAAGTGCCTTAGGACTCCTGTTTGTTTTGCTGAACTAGACTAACATGGCTACCCTTTGGAACTAGTAAATACCGGGATACTTCTTCAATAGATTGAAGGCAACATCTCCTCTGGCAGCCCTTAAGAATCTGTAATAGGAAGAGAGGAAGAAAAAGCCTAGTTAAAGAATAACTTCCTGGTATAAAACTGGTTTAGTGGAGTAGTGAATCAGAATGGTAACATGAAGCAGAGTGTAACTTGATGTCCAATTTGTTGCAGTTTGCCCAATGATGTTAAAAGTGCAGTATATGCTGTTGGAGCCCAGACAACTGAAGGTTGGGACTTCCTTTTCAGTAAATACAGGCTGCCTTGGTTCAACACGGAGAGAAATCAGATTGAAGTTGCTCTCAGTATTAGCAGAAATAAAGAAAAACTTCAGTGGTGAGTAGTTCATTGTTTTATGACGGAAGTGTTTTTTAGGGGGAATAGAGAGGAAGGAACCAGAGTTAGGTAAGATGTAAATTACAGCATTGAGCAATTTGCAGCATCTTCAATGCACAGTTTTATAATATGCCTTATGCCAGACGGAAAGATGCAGTTTAAAACTTAGCACCAGATGTTGGTGTACAAACATGTTTGTGCTTTCAACTGTCGATTGGAAAAAGGCAGAAACAAGAGGCTATTTAGGCATTTAGTTACCTTTTTATGTAAAGTTACTGTTGCAATGTGCCTATGTATTTTTTACACATACAAGGAGGGGAGGATTGACTCTTAAAAATGTTGTCCTATCAGTGTTTTGAGAGAGCTTCAGGCATAGTAGATTCATGCCCTCTCTTCTTTTAGCATCATGGGAGGAAAAGAACATTTAGAAATATTACTGCTACCACTTCTGCCGCTGATTTTCAGTGTGCTATTGGGCAAGTCTTTTAAGTGTGTTTTGATGCTATCAGGAGGCACTCAAGAAACTTATGGTTAATGCCTCCATTTCCCTATCTGCAAAAAGGGGATGATACTTACTTTCTCGGGACAACTAAGGTTCACTTTAATGTCAGGACCTTGGATGAAAGACACTTTTACAGCTCAAAACATTCTGTTGATTTTATTCTAGCTTTCTGGAAACAGAGATAACTTTCATTATGAACTTCATGGGACAAGCATGGTGCAAGTAGCTCAGAAGGCTTTTGCTAAAGCAAATTTTGTCACAAAAAAGTAAAACTGAAAATAAGACAGTAGTAGGGATAAGCCAGAGTATCTGTCTAACAGTCTAGTTACCTTTTCTGTTTCCTTCCTTGTCGGGTTTTTTAGGATAATGGATCAAAGTTTGCTGGGTGATGTAGTAAAAATTCAGGATCTTCCACATATCATAATGTATGTTGCTAAAAATCCATCTGGCTATCGTCTAGCATGGACATTTTTGAAGGAAAACTGGAAGAAACTTGTACAAAAGTAAGTTGCATAGATGGTTTTACTCAGACTCTTATGCTAGCTGTATTTGATATCTATTTCTAATAATCCATATAATACATTTTTTTGGTAATTTGTTTTTGGCCTTTTTGCTAGGTTTGAACTTGGGTCACATTCTCTAGCAGACATGGTAATCAGTGTGACAAATCAATATTCTACAAGGGAACAGCTTGCAGAGGTAAAGTGTCTTACTTTCATATTATGCACTCTGCCAGTGGTAATTAACTTCCTTAGTCGTCTTTGGAAACTTTGGAGTCTGTTTTGTATGCAGAAGTGTTTAATGAAGATGATAGGTTTCATCTGTGATTAAGCTTAAGGATTGTATAAATATTGGAAGTTAGAAAATATTGTAGTAGTACTGGTAGGCCCCCTGGCAGATGCTATGCAAGTTGTGGGTTTGATCACCCTATGTACAGTAGTACGCGCCAAGAGCAAAGGGGAAAATGGCCCTGTAGCTGTAACATCGGATTGGGATGAGGGTCAGGTGTATGTTAGCTCCTTTGACACAGTTTTTTTTTGTGTCCTTGAGCAAATCGCTTAATATCTCTGGGCTTCAGGTTCTTGTCTGGAAAAAACTGCAATAGGACTTCCCTATCTTATATGGATACTTTGAAGATATTGAACATATTAATGCTTATGAGGCACTCAGCTACTGAGATAATAGAGTGTATAAGTAAAATTGTCCAGGATAAACTTGATAGAAATGGTCAGGGAATGACAAGCGTTCGTAGATGGGCAAATAGATGCGGTGCACTGATCAACTGATAAGTGCAACAAGCACAGATAGCTTTCCTTCACATGGAATTGGAATGCAGCCATAGTTCTGTCTGCTGATTCCATATTTTTAAATGGTATCCCACTCTTCCACAAATATCAAGAGCCACAAATACGTTGTACACGGCTGCCACAACTTTTCTCTTACCCCAGCACCTTCTTTACTGCAGCTGTGCAGCTCAATACAAAATTCCTTGGTACGTGCAAAATGTGAGCACACTTTCTGTATTGATTATATTGCTTGTTTTAATCTTAATTAAAAGCCTCTATTTCAAGTCTATGGAGCTTCTGCACTAAGATGCTACAGAAACCAAGGAACTTGCTGCAGAATTCAGATCTTGTAAGCAGCAGATGACATTGCTTTCAATACGATTTTACTGTAGGAACAAGCAGAGGTCGTTTTCAGACAAACAAATATATTTAATAAATGACAGAATGACATGTTTTCCTTTGTAGACTCATAGAGACTGGAAGGCATCACAAGAGGTCATTGAGCCCAGTCCCCTTTACACGTGGCAGGATCAAGAACCCTTTTAAACCATCCTGACAAGTGTTTGTCTAACCTTCTCTTAAACATTTCCAGTGATAGAGATTCCCCAACCTGCCTAGGCAACTTATTTCAGTGATTAATCACTCTGACAGTCAGGAATTTTTTGCTAATGTCCAATCTAAACCTCCCTTGCTGTAATTTAAGCCCATTGCTGCTTGTCCTATCACCAACAGTTAAGGAGAACAGTTTTTCTCCCTCCTCCTTGCGAGTCCCCTCTCAAGTTGCTGCTTTTCTAGACTAAACAAACACAGCTCTTTCAATCTTCCATTACAAGTCAAGTGTTGCAGACCTCTAATCATTCGTGTTGCTCTTCTCTGGACTTTCTCCATTTTCTGTACATCATTCCTGAAATGAGGTGCCCAGAACTGGACACAATACTCCAGTTGAGGCCTAATCAGGGCAGAGTAGAGCAGAAGAATTACTTCTCGTGTCTTTCTTACAATACTCCTGTTAATATGTCCTAAAATGGTCTTTGCTTATTTTTCAACAGCATTATGCTGTTGATTCATATTTAGTTTGTGGCCCGCTATGACACCAGATCCCCTTCCGCTGTCCTGCTTCCTAGGCAGTCATTGCCCATTTTGTGTCTGTGCCATGGATTGTTCGTTCCTAAGTGGAGTACTTTACACTTGTCTTTATTGAATTTCATTCTGTTTATTTCAGACCATTTCACCGGTTTGTCCAAATTATTTTGAATTGTGATCCTGTCCTCCAACGCACTTTCAACCCCTCGCAGCGTGGTGTTATCAGCACGCTTTATAAGTGTACTCTCTATGCATCATCTAATGAAAATATTGAACAGAACCAGACCGAGAACCAATCCCTATGGCACCCCGCTCATTATGCCCTTCCAGCATGTCTGTGAACAATTGATAACTACTGTCTAGAAGTGGTTATCCAACCAGTTTTTCACCCATCATATAATAGCTCCATCCAGGCTGTACTTCCCTAGTTTGTTAATGAGAAGGTGATGCGAGAACATACCAAAAACCTTACTAAAGATCTAGATGCACCACATCTACTGCTTCCCCTCTATCCACAAGACTTGCTACCCCATCATAGAAAGTACTTTGCAAAGAATTTGCACACCTCAGCAACAAGTATGGTGTTCTAGTGACCTCTGGTAGCATTCGTCTATCATTAATATTGACTTTGTCTCTTCATGCCTATCTCTGTGTCTAGAACCCTCCCATAAAACACTGTTGAGAAAGTAGTTGAGGAAGGTCTGACAATGAGGCGCCTTCACTGCAGTGAGTGTTATGTGGGAGCATCATGGCTCAGAGCTATCACTGGGGCTACCATGCTGAGCCCCTCACTTTGCAGTGACCCTTTTTCTGTGAGGTGAGGTGATGAGGCTGTAAGTGTAAATGATAAACCCAAGGCACAAGTCTTTTCCCCACAAAGGAAAGCTCCTAAAAATGATCCACTGTTGTTTACTCTAGTGCAGCTGCTCTCAGCTGGTTTAATTGAGATGGCATTTAAAAAAAGTGGCTGCTGTGTTCTTGACTGTCTTGTCAACACTAGGTTGCTCCAGGTGATAGGTTGCTGGTTTTACTAGTGGTGTGAAGTTTTTTAGAGAACTGTTCACATGTAGACATTCCTGAAGCTTAAGAAACTTGCTGTAGGTCACTGGAAATGAGGAGTTTTTTTGCCAGTCAGTTTGAGTACTAGTTATTAGCCTTCACTGCCTCTTAATCACGAATTACCCATTTATTCTAATTTTTATTTGATAGGTAAAAGAATTCTTCAGTTCTCTAGATGAAAAAGCCTCACAGCTTCGCTGTGTCCAACAAGCTGTAGAAACCATCGAAGAAAACATACGGTGGATGGACATAAACTTGGAAAAAATCAAAATATGGTTACAAAATAACATGTAAAGGATGTTTTATTACATCTGGCTTTGAATATTTGGATGTAAATTACAAAACAAAGTGAAAATTCCAAAACTTGAAAAGGTTTTTTTGTTATTCTTGGGTGAGATTTACTTGGAAGTGATGATATGGATCCCATTCTGTTCCTTTTGTATGAGACTGACTATTGGATTTCAGTAAGTGCAAGATAGGGCTTTATATGCACACCTTCAATCCAATCACAAATTCTTATCCAGGATTTCAGAGCTATAGAAATTATTCACAGTCATCGGAAGAAACTGGAGATTTTGAACTCTAAAAAATGAATTTTACTATTCTTGAGGGAAAACTAATTGTGACATGACGGAAAATGAGCGAGCAGACAACTGAACTGTAAATGGAACTTTCTGTTATACAAGATGGTACAAAAGTTTTTATTTCCTTAGGAAAAACTAGATATGGCTAGCAGTTTCTGCTCAGAATAGTCCAGCACTTGCATATTTGTAGATATGCTATTTTAACACAGAGAGATATTAAAATTAAGTTGGGGGATGACTTCTTAGCACCTACTTTTTACTAATATTTTGTTTCTCTGCAGGCAGAATCTGTCAAAAATCATTTATATAAAACATCATCAGGAATTTAATCCTTTTCCACAAAGTTACAATATTAGCATATATATTGAAACTATAATTAAGATTAATACACCTCAAAATTAGAAGTCATATGAAGAACTGCAGTTGAGTAATGTTTTTTTCTATACTTCCTCTTTTTATAATAATGTAGATATTGTTTCATGGGAGCAGTTTTTTTTACAACACTTTATGTAACTGACTGCAGAATGTAAATTACTCACCTTTATATTAAGTCTTTGTCTTTTTAATATAGAATTCCATCATAATAATAGACTATGATCTGAATCTAAAAGTTTAACATAATTTAATATTCTTCAAGTGCTTGCTCATGTCGATTCCAAGTAGAGGTGCATGTGTGCCATGTGCACAGTCTGGAAGATTTACTCCTTAGTGGTATCCTTAGGGTGGGCTCTGGTGCCTCCTGGAGTTGCACCCTGATGATGTCATATATAGGACCCTGCTGACCCCCCCCCCATCTTCAGTTCCTTTTTCCCCACCTGTGACGGTCACTAGAACATCACTCTTCTCTTGCTCAGGAAGCTCCTTCCCCATAGACTTTTTCATAGTGCCTGTAAATAGTTTTTTAGCATTCACAGATTAATACAGTTAGGATTCTGCTTATCAGGGTCTTTGCCTCTCTTCTCTTGGAGCCAGGGCATGCCTTGGTCCCTTGACTTTAAGCTTTATGGGGTCTGTAATAAACCTACTCCAAGAAAGAAGAGGTTACCTACTTGTAACTGGTGTTCTTCTTCGAGCGATTGCTCCTGGACATTCCATTGTAGGTGTACGCATGTGCATGCACGGATAGCCAGAGACTTTTTTGTATAGAGCACCCGTAGGGTTGGCTGTGGCGCCCTCTGGAGTGGCGCTGTTGCAGCTCTCTATATGAGTCACAGCTGACCTGCCCCCTTCTCAGTTCCTTCTTAATGCCTATTCTGCAGAGGGGAGGAGGGAGCGATGTGGAATGTCCAGGAGCAACACACGTTGAAGAACACCAGTTATAGGTAGGTAACTACTTCTTCGAGTGATTGCTCCTGGCCATTCCATTATAGGTGATTCACTAGTCTTACCTATGGTAGTGGATTGGAATCACAGGTGCACTGACTGCAGAACTGCTCTACCCGCTGCAGCGTTGCCTTGAGCTTGCCAGTCAATTGCATAATGCTGCATGAACGTGTGCACAGATGACCATGTAGCCGCTTTACAAATGTCCACAATTGGTACCCCACTCAAGAATGCAGCAGAGAAGGCTTGAGCTCTTGTAGGGTGTGCCTTGATTGCCAGCGGGTCAATCTTAGCCAAGGCATAACTTTCACGAATGCATGAAGCTATCCAGGAGGAGAGGCACTGAGCCGAGACTGGCTCCCCTGTCATTCTATTCTATTGCTACTGCTGCAAACAGCTGGGACGCCTTTCTAAAAGGTTTTGTCCTCTCTATATAAAAGGCCAAAGCACAGTGAACATCCAGAGTGTGGTGCCTTCTTTTTGTCCGAGGCATGCGGCTTTGGATAAAAGACCAGCAAGACAATTTCCTGATTGCAGTGAAACTGTGAAACCATCTTAGGATGGAATGCTGGGTGAGGACGCAGTTGAACTTTGTCTTTGAAGAAGACCGTATAGGGCAGGGAGGCCGACAATGCCCGAATCTCTGTAACTTTCCTGGCCAATGTTATCGCCACTAGGAAGGCTACCTTCCACGAAAGAAGAAGCGAGCAGGAGGCAAGTGGCTCGAATGGGGGCCCTGCGAGTCTCAAGAGGACCAGATTGAGGTCTCACTACACGATCGGAGAATGCATCACTGGGAAGAGCCTCTCTAAACCTTTAAGGAAACGCTTCATCAACAGGTCGGCAAAGAGAGAAGCTTTGCTTGCCTTCTCGTGGAATGCTGAAATTGCCACAAGGTAGACTCTGATAGGCAATAAGGACAGACCTTGGGCTTTCAGACCGCAGAGAAAGTCTAGGATGGTTTGAACCGGAGCCCAATGGGGCACAAGATCCCTGCTAAGTGCCCAGACCACAAACTTGCCCCACTTGCCCTTGTACGACACCCTCATAGAGAGTTTCCTACTGTTGAACAAGACCTTCTGGACGTGCGCTGAACACTGCAACTCCCTGCCCCTCAGCCATGGAGGTTCCATGCACAGAGGTGTAGCGACCTCAGATCCAGCTGGCACAGATGCTCTTGGTCCTGGTAGAGCAGGTCCAGTGGTGTTGGCAACTCTGTCAGGTTGCTGACTGAGAGATGCAGCAGAGTTGTAAACCAATGTTGCCTTGGCCATGCTGGGGCTACCAAGATGATTGAGGCCCGGTCCTGTTTGACTTTCAAGAGGACTCTCAGAATCAACAGTCGGGGGGGAATGCGTAGCAGGCTATCCCTGTCCAAGATATCTCAAAAGTGTCCACAATATACCCCAGAATCTGCCCCCCTGAACAAATAAAACTCTACACACCTGTTGTTCTGATCGGACGCAAAAAGGTCGACTTGGGGATAACCCCACAGATGGAAAATGGGTCTCAACACCTCCCACTTGAGGGACCACTTGTGAGTTGTGAATTTCCTGCTCAACGAATCTGCCAGGAGATTGCAGTGGCCGGGAAGGTATGAAGCCACCAGGTGAATCGAGTGGTGAATGCAGAAGTCCCATAGACGGAGGGCTTCATCACAAAGCAGGTCGGAGCGGGTCCCTCTTGCCTGTTGATGTGATACATTGCGGCAGTGTTGCCCGTAAGCACTGACACCACTCTGCCTTTTAGCTCGTGGAGAAACGCCCGAGAGACCAGGCGGACCACTCGAAGCTCCTTCATGTTGATATGCAGGCTCAACTCACTGTCTCCCCAAAGGCCTTGGGTTGTGAGGGGACCAAGATGAGCCCCCCACCCCAAGTCCAATGTGTCCATGCCCAAGAACCTCGATGGTTGAGATGGCTGAAAGGGCAGCTCTCGATACATGTTCTGTTCGAGGCATCACCAGCCTAAAGAGCTTAGCACAGCGTAGGGATCGTGACCATACCGTCAATATCATCTCTTGCTGGCCGGTAGACCAACGCCAGCCACATCTGTAGTGGACGCAACCTCAAGCAGGCATGTCTCACCACATGGATGAACACGGCCATGAACCCCAGCAGCCTCAGGCACGAGCGAATTGAAGTGAGCAGGAACCTCTGGAAGTTCCTTGCGAGGGACCTGATGCTCTCAAACCAAGAGCACGGGAGGGAAGCTCTTGCCAGTTTCGAGTCCAACAAGGCACCTATATACTCTATCTTTTGAGTCAGAATGAGGGTGGACTTTTGTACATTGACCAGTAGACCAAGGTACCGGAAGGTGCTCTGTATCATGTCCAAGTGACGGGCGACTTCATCCTTTGACCGGCCACAAATCAACCAGTTGTCCAGGTAGGGATACACCTGGATCTTGGAACGCTTGAGGAATGCTGCAACCACCGCTAGGAATTTTGTGAAAACACGCAGGGCGGCTGCCAGCCGGAAAGGCAGGATGGAGAACTGGAAATGCCTGCTGCCTACTACAAATCACAGGAACCTCCTGTGTCTGGGAATTATCAAAATATAGAAATACATGTCCTGAAGATCGGGGGCAGCGTACTAGTCTCCCGGATCCAAGGAGGGAATTATCATAGAAAAGGAAACCATGAGAAAGCGTATCTTGCGCAGATAACTGATCAGACCTCAGAGGTCAATGATGGATCAAAGACCCCCTTTTGCTTTTGGGATCAAGAAATAGCAGGAATAAAAGTCTTTTCCCCAGAGTTCCTGCGGAACTTCTTCTGTGGCTTCTTTGTCTATCAAGGACTGCACCTCTTGCTCCAACAGGTAATCGTGAGAAGGGTCCCTGGAGGAGGCCAGAGAATGAAGAGGGCGCCAGGGGGGAAAAGAGGAGAACTGGAGGGAGTATCCCTGAGACACTGTCCGCAGCACCCATGCATCGGAGGTGATCCAGGACCAAGCTGGATAAAAGCTGGATAGCATGTTGGCGAACAGAGGGTGTGGATCTGGAGATAATGGTACGTTGTCCTCGAGCACACCTTCAAAAAGCTTTCTTGGAGCTTGAGGACTGGCGCAAAGCTTCTTGGGAAAAGGGAGTGGGGTGATAATTACTTCTTCGGCAGTTCCGGCCATGCCGAGCATTATAATTTTGTGAGCAGTGGGAAGACCTGGGCACTGGTACTGGCTTGAAGGGTCTCCTCTGGGGTGCTGGGGTGTGTAGCCCTAGAGACTTAAGCAGGGATCTGCCAGCCTTCAGAGAGTCTAAACCTTGGCGTCTGTCTGTTGCAAAAACAACTCTGGGCCTTCAAAAGGGAGATCTTGGATGGCATTCTGCAGCTCCTGAGGCAGACCTGATGCTTGAAGCCAACAGCTGCAGTGCATGGTGACTACGGGGGCCATGGCTCTGGCCGCTGCATCCGTAGCATCTAACGCCAATTGCAACAGGGCTCTAGAAACTATTTTGCCCTACTTAATGGCAGCTGAAAACTCAGGCCTCAAGCTCTGTTCGCACTTCTCTGAGAACCTCTCCAATGAGGATCATGCATTAAATGCATAGTGGCTAAGAATCACCTGTTGGTTAGCAATACAGAGTGGAAGCCCTCCAGGGGAGTATATCTTTCTTCCGAATAAGTCTAACTTTTTTGCATCCTTAGACTTAGGGGATGGCCCTTGATGGGCCTTGTCACTCTCTCTCATTGGCCGCTGCTACAACCAGAGACACCAGTGCGGGATGTGTGTAGAAGTACTTGTAACCTTTCGAAGGCACAAGGTATTTACGCTCTACCTTCTTGGCCAAGGGAGGCATAGAGGCTGGGGTATGCCACACAGTTCTTGTGGTGTTCTGGTGGTCTTGATAAGCAGGAGGGCTACTCGAGAGGGGCCTTCCAGAACAAGAATGTCAACCATACTGCCTCCTCTACAGTCTCCTCTGCTTGCAGATCCAAGCCTCAGGCAACTCTGCACAGGAGATCTTGATGCGCTTTACTATCATCTGGGATAGGCTTAGGCTTGGCCCCTGCAATCAACTCATTTGGAGGAGATGATGATGATTCCCTGGATGGATCTATAGGTTCGGTTGCAGCTTCCAGATCGCCCCGATGGTCTAAACTGTCTTGATATGTAGGAGCCTGGGATCTTTCGAAGGACTCTCCTTCTGAGAGGTCCCCCAGGGGAGCACCCATCACAATGGAGGGCTGGGGGTGAGAGCTTGCCACCGAGTGGGCTCTGCTCAGCCCGGGGCCTTGCTCTTGATGGAAAGCGCAAGAAGTGCAGAAAGGCCACTGCGAAGGAACAGGCCATTGAGGATACCACTGCAGGGGGTAAGGAGCCAACCGTTTGCTCCTGGGCCTACTGACTCTGGACACCAAGGAAGCCTCATCCAAGTCCGATGGAGGACCACTTTGTGGGGACCATGGTGGTGCGGTACTGGAGGCTGTCTTATGGCGGTGCCATAGGCTTTGGTTTTCAACCACTCTTGGTGGCACAGGAGAGAAATCACGGCCTCTCCTTAAAGGTGAACGGTACCAAGGAGCCCCTGCCGCTGCGACAATGGCAGATGGTACTGGGGACTGAGACTGAGACAGCACTGCTGACGGTGCCCAAGGGTCCTTTGCCTGCAAGCGCAAGGGCACTGGGATCTTGGTCCTGGAGAAAGCAGAGAAGCTGGACGCACCAGCGGAGGCTTTCCTTTCAACGGCCCCGACGCGGGTGCTGGAGATGGAGCCAGGCCCGAGGCAGACGGCGCTGTGTTTTCAACAAGGTCACATGCTGCTTCAAATGTTTCGGGCATAGAAGGCGGTAGCATGTCCTCCCCTGAAATTTCCTGCGTTGGGGACAGCACGGGCACCGGAGCTGACCGCCCTGCCTGGGCTGGTGCCGATGGCTGCTGCGCTTTAGACCGTGGCCCTTTAGGAGTACTTGACCTCACTGGGGAGCTCCTCGTGCCTGACCTCCTCCTCTTCTGCGGTACTGGAGAGAGAGAGAGAGGTGCCGCCGACAATCTGAAGATCTGGAGGTGGAAGGGGCTGTTGAAGGTGCTGCGGACCCCACCGCTGGTGCTGAGGGCCGGTGCCGCAGGCTGCTTGATGACTCATGGTGGCCCAGTGCTGCCAGGGCACTACTAACTGACAGCGCCATGCTGGAACTCACTCCAGAAGCTGGTTTAAGGGCTTCCTCCATCAAAAGAAGCTTCAGCCTTTGCTCCCTATCCTGAGTGTGCAGTTTGAAGCTCTTACAGATCTTACACTTGTCTTTGAGGTGTGCCTCTCCCAAACACCTCTAGCAGGAGTGGTGCGGCTCATTAAGCGGCATCGGTTTGCGACATGCTTTGCAAGTTTTAAACCCGGGCGTACCCCAACCCATAGGCTGGTGGCAAACTAACACTGGAACGGGTACTCTAATAATAGTGATGAAGGACTGTGCAAAGACAGTCAAGAAGCACTCCAGCTACCACCATGGCAGTTAGAAGGAACTGAGGAGGGGGTGGGTAAGCTGCAACTCACATAGAGAGCCACAACGACACCACTCCAGAGGGTGCCACAGCTGACCCTATGGGTGCTCTATAGGAAACAGTCTCTGGCTATCTGTGCACGTACACCTACAATGGAATGTCCAGGAGCAATCACTCGAAGAACAACAGTCTGTATTCAGCCTGTCTTAGGTGCATGGGAGAGACCCATCAGAGGGATTGTTGCAAAATCTGCAGTGGTTTCCACCCCAGAATCCAAAAGGAAAAACCAGAGACTTAAATTTATCCTAATGGAGGCATCTCTCTGACCCCTGCAGCAAAGTCAAGCAGAGCCAAGCCTGACCACTTTGGTGTGGAGTGCCCCAACATCAGCAAGAGATATGGTGCCAAGGAGTGACTATTCACACAGATACTTGGTCCTCTCTCAGTCTTCTATCCCACGTAAAAAAAACAGAAGACGACTGGCACTTCCCCTTCAGTGACTGAAACACTAGATTGGTAGCACATCCCATGCATGGTATGCACAGGAGTACCTTTCTCCATACGTCACTCCTCACTTTGCCTAGTAATGGATGCCTTGCTGATGGGCTGGGGAATTCATCTAGGTGTGCTCTGGACCCAAGGTCTTTGGTTTCACACACAACTCCTATTCCACATCATTGCAAGATATCTGAGTGCAATAGGCCTGGCCCATCTGGGCCTTGCAAGCCAATCTGGACAGTAAGTGTTTTTTTGGTCATGACAGGAAATACAACAGAGGTGTTTTATATAAGCAAATTGGATGAAGCATGCTCTTCTCCCCTCTGCCGGGAAGTCCTCAGACTATGGGATTTTGGTATTACTCAACTGATACACCAGGAGGCATCCTGTCTTTCCAGAGCTCACAATGAGTTGGCAGACAGCCTCAGCAGATCCCTTCTATTTGCTGGATGTGGTAAGCAACATCTTCCAACAATGGGGAATCCCCTGCATAGATTTGTTCACAATAAGCTCAACAGGAAGTGCCTGCAGTTTTGATCCTTCCAGAGTCACAGTCTGGGATCAACCGTGGATGTGTTTCTCATCCCATGAGTATGGCAGCTGTTTGTTTTCCACATACCCAGCTTGGCCATAAGGTTCTGCTGAAGATCAAGAAGGAAGGATCTGTGATTCTGATGTGACCAGGCTGCAGTTGACGCTGATGTGTAATGCTTCTCAACCTGTTGGTGGAAACCACAATCACTTTGCCTCTAGTTCTGGACATGATCTACCCAGGACTACAGCAGCCTTTGACACCTCAACCTCGAGTTTCCTGACCTCACAGTGTGGAAACTCCATAGCTGAACCCTCTAGAACAAGCGTGCTTGGAATCAGAGAGGTCCGCCTTGGCTGCAGAAAACCTTCCACAAGGGCCACTTACCTAGCTAAGTGAAAGAGATTTTCAGTTTGGGTGTCTCAGAAGGGCATCCCACCTATGCTGTCTTCAATACCCTCTATCTTGGACTGTGCATTACATGTGAAGGAAAAGGGTCTGTTGGTGTCATCCACCTGCCTGCCATCTCAGCACTTCACACATGGGTTACCGTTTAGTCTTCATTAACATGGTCGGGCATTTCCTTGGGGCCCATACGCATCAGCTGATTCCCCAATGGAAGTTTAACCTCATGCTGCCAGGGCTGATGAGTATCTGGTGACATGCTTGCTCCTCTATCTGTCCTGGAAAGTAGCTTTTCTGGTAGCCATACTTTCGACCGGGAGGATATCAGAACTCAAGGCTCTTATGTCAGTCTCCTTACACAACTTTCAAGTACAAAACTGAACTTTGCTATCACTCAGCCGTCCTTCCAGAGGTGGTTCCCAGTTCTGTGCAAACCAGGGCATGTTCCTCCCAATCTTCTATCTGAAATCGCACGCCAGCAGTCAGGAGTGCAGGCTGTATTCTCTGGATGTCAAGTGGGTCTTGGCCTTCTGTACTGAGAAGAACAAGAGAGTTCTTTATAATAATAATATTCAGAAGAACAAGGGAGTTCTTTATAATAATAGCAGATAGGATGAAAGGTCTCCCTGTTTCTTCTCAAAAAACTTCATGGATCACAGCTTGCATCCAGACATGTCATGACTCAGCAAGAATGCCTGCGCCTGCCCCTCTATTGACTGTTCACTCCACAAGAGCACAGGTGTATTCATTGACATTCCTGGGCCAACTCCCTATCCAAGACATTTGTAGAGCAGCAGCATAGTCATATATTCACACCTGTACTGCACGGTATACTATTACACAGCATAGCAGAGGTGCTGCTTCTTTTGGCAAAGCAACACTACAATCCTCAAGACATTGAACTCCAACCTCTCCTCCAGTAGACCAGCTTGGGAGTTACTTACGTGGAATCTACATGAGTGAGCATTCAAAGAAAAAATGGTTACTTAACTTTGTAACTGTTGTTCTTGCTCACACGCATGCCAAGATCCAGCCAACCTTCCCCTCTGCTGTTGGAGTCAGCTGGCAAGAGGGACCTGAAGAGTATGTTTGATGCCACGAGGGTATAATTCCAAGGGACACACGAGCTGATCCTCCTGATACCACTAGGGGAAAATCCTTCCAGCAACTGCATGTGATGTGTGCACACACATATACTTCACATGGACATGAGCAACACATCCCAAAGAGCAACAGTTAGTAACCAGTTTATTTTAGATCAGTATAATTTAGTAATGTTTTGATTGGGTTGAGGGTGTTTTCAGTTTTTGCTGTTAAATGATCTCTTTCAGCTAATGGAATTGCACTTTCAAAAAAATAAATGTCCTTTTCAGAAGATGAGCTAGTTTAATTTAAAAAGTGATTACTAAATATTGCTTATTTTTATTACATTGGGGCCTGTTCTTCTATTATGAACCAAGACAAAGAGGAAATATAGTCAGGTGCATAAAACATGAGATCTAATTTGCATGTTTGACTCTTTCAGAATAACTTCATATGATCTTTGTCAAATCCTATTTTGTTGTGTGTCTTTCTTGCAGTACATGGAGAAATTGACTATATACAAAATACTGTCAAATGCATGATCTGAAAGTGAAAAACATGGTTTTTTCCTCAGCTTTGTCAGTTGCAGCAAAGTAGCATGGGAAAGACCAGACACTCAGAAGTGTGATTTTTAGATTGCTGGCAATCCTTTCTTAGGTCCTTAGCTTTCCATCTGTGAAACTTGGATGCTGCTACTTACCTGCTTCACAAAAGTGGTCCGGCTTATTTAATTAATGTTTGTAAAGGATTTTGCATTGGTCAGATGGAAGTAAAAATGCTATTGGAATCCCAAAGGAGAGGCTGCTTTCCTGTTGATTATGGTGTCCTTAATTAACTGTCAGGAAATATCCTCACCTTTTGTCACTGTTAAAGATTTATACTAATGGGCATTCTGAACCAGGGAAGAACAGACATCCACAGAAGTATTTCAGTTAATATTTATATAATTGATTTTGATAATCATACAAGGAAATATGTTTGGCAAGCTGTTTAAAACACAAATCTATACATGTCAATTGAATTTTGCATCTCTCGTAATTTTGCATTTGTAAACATTAAACTGATGTTTTCTCTGTGTCATGGAGAGACGTAACTTGAAATTCTGAAATAAAGAAAGTTTTTCATAGAAACTGGAAGGGACCACAAGAAGAAATCGAGTCTGGTCCCCTGCACTCATGGCAGGACCAAGTACCATCTTAAGGCAACCTTGATAGATGCTTGTCTAACCTGCTCTTAAATACTTCCAATGATGGAGGTTTCACAACATGCGTAGGCAACATATTCCAGTGGTTAATCACCCTGACAGTTAGGAATTTATTCCTAATGGCCAACCTAAATCTGCCTTGCTGTAATTTAAGTCCATTGCTTCTTGTCCTGTGATTAGCAATTAAGGGGAATAATTTTTTCCCCCTCCTCTAATATGTAAGAACTAGAACAATTATTCTCAGAGTACTTGATCCCACAAAGGAAAACAACAGAAATGGAAAGACTAACATGTTAGAGCATCACCATCATTCATATAAGAATGTAACATCGAAGTCTACTCTTCTTCTGTACGCACTTCAGTCTGCCAGAAGAGGGAGGCAGGGATGCAGAACTGATACGCTTCCACTGTTTTGGTGCGACCATTCATTTCCAAACTATGTAATTGCAAACAGAACCTTAGAAAGGTGAAATGAAGAGAAACCAGAGCCATCTCTCTCTGAGTTTCCAGATAGCTCGTGAGCAGGGAGGTGCAAGATCCCTGCTTGTTGATATAAAACTTGCAGGCCATGTCTTTCATAACTCTTACTACTTTGCTCCTGATAAGGAGCAAAAATGGTGCCAAGTGTTCCTTAACACCCTGAGGTCCAACAGGTTGATGTGGAGCCTGGTTTCATGTCTGGAAATTATCTTGGTTTATGGTGAAATATAGGTATATCCTGTGCAATGGATGTACAGTTATGTGAATGTAGCTGCCTTGTAAGTTGAGACACAAAAATAAATCCTCTTCCTTTAGTGAAGGAACTATAATTGCCGGAATCACCATCCTGAACTTTTGAGACTTCACAAATTTGTTTTAATCTCATATATTGAAAGTGAGCCCTCAGCTGTTTTTGGCAGTAGGAAATTTTGAGAACCTCCTACTCCTCTGAGACTCTAGTACCTTAATAGAAGCTTGTGAGAGCAGTTTTTGAAGAGGTAAATCCAGGAGAGTAGGTAGATTTGAACCTTTGACCATCTCATCAAATTGCTATTTAGATTGTGCCTCAATGGTTGTAGAAAGCAGTTGTGTGACCCTTTTCCTCTAATACGAATACAAAAATAATGATAGCCCATTTTGCTGAAAGTACAACTTTTTGCTGACTAATTTTGAACAGCTAGTTTGGTACAAGAACGAGAGATGTTGCAGAAGATAAACCTGTGGTCAGGGAAATACCTTTCACTGCACCCATGAAAATTTGTCCTGATTTGCCTCAGTTATAAGCTGTAGAGAATCACCAGCTGCGCATGCACAGGCATTGTTAGACACTGGCTCCCTCAATTTTCTTCCCAACTGCAGTGAATGTGCCCTCAGCTCTTCTTACCCTCTGAATCATCTGCAAAATATATGTGCTATAAACAAAAGAGCTCCAGCCCCAGACAACACAAGGCAAAAATCAGAATTGTAGGGCTGGAAGGGTTCTTGAGAGGTCTTTTAGTCCAGTCTCCTTCACTCAAGGCAGGACCTGAAAAAAAAGCTTTCGTATTTCTTGTACTTCCCCTGATTACTAACAGCAGCGGAAAAACACCCTGTGGTTTCTGGGAAGGTCTATTCAGCTGGGAGACAAGGGACTATGAATTCTGCGTTTTAATTAAATTTCTTCCATGAATTAAATCCAAAGAGGTTTTGGGGAAGAAGTAAATCCCACTAATTTCAGTCCTTTGCTGAAGTTAAAAGTAACTGAAAAAAGTGGATTATTATGGAAAATGCTAAGCAACCTAAACTAATCATCATTACTGCTTCACCTATGACAGAGAAATGTTGTTAGTGCAGTCATATAAATAACGCTATATAAAGAATAGATGTGCACAGGTTGAAGTGAGTTCTCACATTTAAACATCTTTCACAGGACCACACAGGGAGGGGTCTCTTTAAGAATGTCCAGTACAATAAGACATTGCTAGGACTGAATCTGTGCGGTGAACTTCTATACATAATCTGCATGAATCTAAATATTAGCTATATCATCTTTATCTATCTTACAATGAGTTGTAAATATGCTGCCCACCCTCCCAAAGGGGAGGGGCAGCTAGTTCAGGTCCCCAGCTCCTCATGGGGCAGAACCACCAAGTCTTTAGCCCCTTGGCAGGGTGAAAGTTTTACAGTTTCAGTCACTCGGGTGAGGGGAAAGTACCAGGCTGCCTCTCGGGGTTACGACCCGAGAGGTGGCGTATGGCAGGGGTCGGAATTAACAAGGGTGTTGGGTCACATAGATCCACTGTGTCCCAGCCAAAGTTCCCAACAGAGGCTGAGGCCTCTGGACAGGGGTCAGCAGGGTCTGAGCCACAACACGCCAACCCCGAGGTGGGCTCTATGGGGCCTGAGGCCTTGGTGCGGGGGCCAGGGGGGTCCGAGCCGCAACACGCTGCTCCCGAGATGTGACTCCCTGTTGAGAGCAGAGACCCGCACTCCCCTGAGCTTCCCCTGGCCTCATGCTCCTGCTGTATGTCATCCGTTGGGTATTCGGGGTAATCCCCCGGGTGTAGATTATAGAAGCCTTCCATCTCGTCAGGCGGCAACAGGCAGAGGAGCTTGACGAACTCCCTGACAAGTGGCAACTCCTCCAGGTCGCATGAGGTGGGCGGAGGCTCGGGGCTCCCAGCAGCCAGGGGCAGCTCCTCCAAGTCACAGGAGGGCGGCGGCACTTCGGGGGGCCCAGTAGGGAACAGCTCAGGAGCACCCACCTGCCTTGCTGGCGGCAACTCTCCCTGCAGGCCTGGGGTTGAACCAAATCTGAGCTGCAGCTCCCAGGTCCCGCCAGACACATGGGCCCAGGCTCTGGTGGCCAGAGCCTAACTTCCCCACAGGACAGCCTGGGATCAGGAGCAAGCCAAGGTGCATCCTTCCTCTTCAGCGGCCGGTGCTCAACTGAACTGACTGCCTCCCTTTTTCTACTTCCTGTTTCTGTCCCGCCCCTCCACTTCCAGCCTGATTGACAGGCTGGCTTTGGCTCCGCCCCCCTGCAGGCCAGAGGGTTCTGCCTGTCTATCTCTGAAGAGGGCCAGGCCTTCCTGCTACATGAGTGACCAGCAATTTTCTTATGTAAACCAGTAGAGCTGGATTACCTGTGGATTACATGTAGGAAACAATGTTAAACTTCAAAAGGATGGGTTGCTGTGGGCTTAACATTGAGGAATCTTCAGACACATCTTGTGTTTAAAATACAGGGCAGCCTATTTGAGTTATTTAACCCCCCCCCCCAAAAAAAAAAACCAAAACCAAAACAAAAAAACCCAAAATACTACAACCCTTGGAATGATCCTGTCATCTTTGGTCTCCTAAAACTTCAGCAGGAAGAGTCTGAGTCATTGGACAGAGGTCCCATTGGACTAAGGTTGCTTGGGGTGCCCCAAAAGATTCTTAGAAAAACTAAAGACTCTCCATCTAAGTTGTCATTTGGACACCACTCTTTTGGATGAACCAGAGAAACTTATTACAAATTGGCAGATTTAATATAACTGCTGTTATTATCAACTCTTATGTGTGTGAATCATTTTAACCTTAAATCTTTTCCAAAATATATTTAATAAACCTTTAGTTTTATTAGTTTAATTACTAAAAGATTACCAGCATTGTTTTTGGGCAAGATCTGAAGTAAATTTGGATTGGGTATGTGGGTCTCATTCATTGGAACTGGAAGAACCAATATATGTGATTTTTGGTTTTAATAACCATTTATCACAGAAATCTGTTCTGTCTGGGAGGGACATGAAGGGCTAGTTTCACAATAAACTAGCATAGTATTTTAGTAGCACATACTTGTTACTGGCTTGGTGAAATCTTATGAGAGACTATAACACCAGGTTGGGATACATGCCCTGTTTATTGGCTGTTTGACCTGAAACTGCTGCTTCTATCTGTCCCATACCAGGCAGCAGGACAAGAACAATTAAATGATTAAAAATATGCCTTCTAGTGATAGATGAACAACTCAGTCTGTAAGTACTAAATGGGGAATAAATACTTAATAAAGGGATAGTCAGTCTAGCAGAAAAAATTCTAACATGATCCGCTTACAGGATGTTGAAGTTAGGCTTTTTTTAAATATTGTTTTATTTTAAACAGTAAGAGTCATTAACCATTGGAACAAGGTACCAAGGTACATTTTCCATCACTGATGATTTTTAAATTATGAGTAAATGTTTTTCTAAAAGATCTGCTCTAGGAATCAGTGGGGAAGTTCTATGGCCTGTGTTATATAGGCCATGCATGGTGGCCTTGAAATCTATAAATTATCAATAAATTTACACCAATGGGAATTCTGAACATAAATTTTTGGTGCATGAGTGGGACAGCAGATAATCAATACTTCAGTGACAAATTTAAGAATTTCACTGAGTTTATGATAATACTAGGAAAAATTTAGTTAGGCTTCTTTTAACAACCTGATTTGCCTTCTTCTCTATCCTAATATTATGTACACACATGAAACTGCTGAAATCAGACTTTAAAGTATTCTAAATGATATAGGAAAAAGCTACTCACCCATCTGCTGGTATGACACTAAAAATAATCTATTTTATTTAAAAGAACTGAATCAGCTCTCAGACCTATTAACACCTGGTGGGAAATTAACAAGGATTCAAGGTCCCTGCCAATTTAGTACCCCTTCACTATCAGAAAAAACTGCATGTTCTGTCTGGAGCTGTGAGCAACACAAATTAAATTGAAGCTACAGCCACAATCTTCCAACAGCCCAGGAGAAATGAAATCCACAGTTAAATGTAGCTGCTGTGCTATTTACCTGCTA
This sequence comes from Podocnemis expansa, assembly GCA_007922195.1. Classification (NCBI taxonomy): domain Eukaryota; kingdom Metazoa; phylum Chordata; order Testudines; family Podocnemididae; genus Podocnemis; species Podocnemis expansa. The sequence continues at coordinate 4,275,503 of ML682066.1, forward strand.
AAAGTAGTCCCTCCCAGATTCTCAATTTACCTTGTTAACCTAGGGTCTTTATACTGCTATTTACCTTCAGGAAACAAACCTCACAAACAAAACCATGAACAGTGCATTCCAACAATCTCTATACACATCCTCTCCAAAAAATATTTACTTAATACCCAGATACCAAGATGATGAGTAGTATACAAGAATCTAAAAAGAACAGAATTAAGTTTCCTAAGAACATCGGGGTGTTTATGTAAATCAATGTGAAAAATATATTAATGGTCAGATTTTCAGCACAATCTCAACTGGGTCCTCTTTTCACCAGTGCAATTTTGTGTCTGCAAATATTTATGTTCATAGCTTAGGAATTTTAAACATTTGCATGACCTAAATTATGCTCACAAAAAATAGAGTCCAGCAACTTAAAAGATGTCTCTAATTGATGATGTTCTCGAGTCATTTAAAAGAAAAAAGTGTGGCTAGATCTCTTACCTGATTTTATGTTTATCGTTTTAAAGCATTTGGTTTTCATGAAGACCTGATAAGCATTTTACTGATTTTGTAGAAACATTGCATTCACTTTTATCATCATTCTATAGCCTACTTCTTAATGATTTCTAGTGGACACACTTCTGTTACCTTGAAAGAGTTGTTCAGTACTACATAACTGGAAATGGAAGATAAAAACAGGACGCACATAGTAATGTATTTTAAAAACTTTATTAGTGTGACACAGGCCCTCAATACAGGTTGTTAGAATTCTGATTATCCTCCATAGTAAGTCTCTGGAAAACAGCTGTCTGGAACACTAGAGCAGACCAGATTTTGAGACCCTTACTAACAATTCATATACCATTACTCCAATCTGAGTAGTTCCCTGAAGTCAATGAGACTATCATGTTATTCAATGTAAGGATATCAGAATCTTGCACATGCAGCACTATGCTTCCCTCTCTGTGAGGCAAATAGAAGGGAAAAGGCACAGAAACTGGGGGAAAAAAGCACATGCACAACAGCTCACAGAACATCCTCATCTTCAATGCTGCAGTGCAGTTGCCAGGGGCAGGCTGCTGTTTGCCATCTCTTTCCCTGGGGGCCATGCAAATATGGTTCATGGAAGTTAACAACACTCTTTACAGCATTAATGTCTCTGCTCCTGCACCCACTTTTGGAGTCTCAATATGGACAACTAGAGACTGGGCAACACTGAAGACATGCACGCTTTCTGCTAATTTGGAGCTCCCACTCCCTTAACCCACCTTCTCTCTCAAAATGTGACATAGCCAGGAGAGCAGGTTGCATTATCACCTGTAGTTAAGAAAAAATTTTGCCACAAAGAGGATAGGAGTACAGTTGTAGTGACATGATTAAAGAGAGCGGAGACCTTTTTTTACACTGCAACGAAGGCATGGTCCAAACTTCAGGCATTTTATTATTAGGAGCCCATTCTGTAACTGTCTGATTGAGCTAGGATTTCTCACCAATCATTCCCCCAAGGAAATAACCTTATACAGACAGCCTAGACAGGCCAAGGATAACCAAACTCATTACATTCCTAGAATGCTTAATGCATTCCCTGTAATGTCAAGAATGCTAGCGCATACCTAAATAATTCTACTGAGGTTTACAGGCACTATGCGGGGATTATGTGCAAAAGTTTGCAGATTGTTTCTGGAATTGCTATTAAATTCTTACAATGAAATAGACTTCTTACAAATATAAAGCATCCTTTCCCTCTCAGAACTGAAGAAAATTACAAAAAAATTTCAAAATGTATTAATACAATAATGCAAATTGTTAGAAAAAAACCCTTATTCCACTCCTGGAAAAGTGATATGAAAAGCCTTCTGCAAACACCACTGTACAAAAACCACCCAGAATAACCTCATGCTCTTGCATTAGCTTTTGTTCTTTGGAAGTAACTGTCCACCAGCAGAATGAAGACTTTTTACAATATGTGCCAATAACCTGGAATAAAAAAAAAGTTTGAGAGAAGAACTTCAGTGAAATATCTGACATGTAGAAGGAAATTCAACTTGAAAAAAAACATAAGCTACTTCATTTAAGAATAATTCAGAACGCAGAAAAAGAAGGGCATATCTAGGAATAAGGAGACAGGAGAAGGGTATTTACATCTTAAGAGTAACTGAAGGGTCATTGAGATGTCTTGTCTCTATCTGTATTCCCTATCTGTGGGGATGTACGTGCTCCATCCACCCACAGCTGGACAATTTTGAAAGCTGTACCAGCTGACCCACACAAGCACTCTTGCATAAGTGGGGATAGACCAACTGCCTCTTCAGTTCCTTCTCCACAGAAGAAAAGCTGATCTGAAGCAGAGGGCAGGTAGTAGAGTACAGACAGGGACCACATGTCTCAAAGCACCTGCAGTTACTATAAGGTAAGCACCGTTCTCTTCTTCAAGTGCTAGTATGTATTCCACTGTGGGTGACTGACAAGCAGTGCTCAAGTAGAAGACATGTGGAAGGATGCAAATGACACAGCCCAAAGGAGGACTGCCGTTCTGAAGGATGCATCAGCAAAGGAGTTGAAAGCATAAATGTGTGGGTGGGTTGCCATACAGCTGTCCTGAAGATATCAAGAAGGGGCACTTCTTGGACCAATGACATAAATATTACTTGTGCTCTTGTAAAATAAGCACTTACTTCACAAGGGGGAGGAAGATTAGACAGCTGATAGAGTAAAATACATTTTGAGATCCATTATGATATTATTTTGGAGAGCATAATATAGTACCCCAAATAAGGTGCAAGGGGTGAGTCTCTGTGGAAAAGGGAAGCTAATTAGCCCTAAGACACTAATACTATCAGATAAAAATTTAAATTCTAAAAACTTCAGAAACTATTTACTGATAGATATGTCCACAGATAAAGGAGAAAGTTGAAGCTTTGGGCCCAGGAGGTTCAGACCCCTACCATGAGGTGTTCGAAGGATCTGGAGAGACAAATGGTCCACACCCCCTTTAGCACCTCATGAAGGCTGCTTTCAAAATTCTCCAGCTCTGGCCACATGGAACACATGCATACCCACCGTGGTACACTCAGAGACCAGCACTCAAAGAGGAAAGACTATTTAGATAGAATACTAGGAACAATTTTTGACTGAGGGTTATTAACCTGTGAAATGGTCTCGTAAAGGAAGCAATGGCAGTGTCATCATTTGAGACATTTAAAACGAAACCATCCAAGATCTCTTGGAAAATTAACTGCAGGAAGCAATCCTGTACTGGTTCGGTGGGGAGTGAAAGGAGCCAGCAGGGTTTTCCTATCTAGGATTCTCACCACTACAGTTGCTTGAACAGTCCTGAGTATTTGGTCTAAAACAGGGGTCTCAAACACATGGCCCACAGGCTGCTTGCGGCCCTGAAAGCCACTTCCTGTGGCCCGCGATGACGCTATTGTTACCGATATTTGCAATATCATTGTATGAAAAGGTTTCAATAGTGTGGCCCTCAGGCTAATGTACTAGCCCTCATGCAGCCCTTGTGATGATTTGAGTTTGGGACCCCTAGTCTAAAACTTGGTTCCTGCTGGGGTTATCAAATAGTTTTCTCTTATCAGTGTAGCTATGGCTCATTAACGTAGATTGTCTTTCTGGTAACTAAGAGAATATGGGTTAAAAAGGTATCTTACCCAATACTATTCAAGTTTAACTTGTTTTTTGTGTCTCAGATTTTGCACTGGAGGACTGCTCCTTTGCCTAAAAAGGGGAAAAAAGCATGGATGACCTATAATTTACTCTTTCAGATTAGAAATCAAAACAATATAGCAATCATAGATTAGAATTGATAATGACAACATCTAAATCATCTGCATCTGAGAGAGACATGCTCATCAGCAGTAACAGGGAGGGGGAAAAAAAGGCAATCAGCAAAATGTATTTGTAACTTCATGTGTGTCCTTTTTTTCCTTATCTTTCTCCATCCCATGTTTCTTTGATATCTGTGGCTGATCTCTTTCCTCACTACTGTCTTGACATCTACTTGGCTACATCTACTGGTAGTAGTCATCTGCAGCCATTATTTGTTTATCATTAGAAAACATCCTCCTAATTGGTAGTGTGAAATGCTCCTGATGCAATGCTTTTAAAATTAAAATCTGCAAATAAGCTCAGCTGTTAAACAAAAGCCTTGGAAAGCAATTTCACAGCAAAAGAAAAAGATTAATCACGATCACTGAAAACATAAGATATAGTTGATGTTCTAAGCCTGGTTCAAAGGGATAAATGGATCAGCTTTGTAGCTGGGTTAGCTTTTTGGTATGTCTTAATTCTAATTTCTCTGATCTTTTATGGGTTGCTGAAGATCTAAGCTACATGTTGGGTCCTTTCTGCTATTTTGCTCATAGCAAGTATAAATCCATCTACAGTCATGTACTATGTAAGAAATTAACAGACCTTCTCTCTCCATCAAGATTCATTCAGCATACATTATTTACATACAAGCACAGACATTTTTAATTATTACATAAAATATATAACAAAAGGGGAGAAGAGAAAGGACTTAACATAGGAGAAGGCTACTAGAAGCAGAAGAAGAGAGGCTGCTGCAGACATAGATGAAAGAAGGGATGGAAAAATAAGTAGGAGAAGTAGACAAAGGGATTGTGGGTGGGTGAGAAGGGCAGATACAGACAGGAACAGGGTTATGGGCAAGGAAACACTGAAGGTGAGGAGGAGACTGAGCGTCATAAGCAACATATAAAAACAGAGTCCACATCTACCTGGTACGCAGCCTCTTTCGAAGCAGGCACTTTTTAAAGCCAAAGCCAGTCTACAACATCTCCTGAAATAGTTAAGTGCCACTCCCTTGCACACATACATACAAAAATGGGTCAACCTCAACCTATTATTTGAGAACCCTTTCACCAAACACAAATATCAAAATAAAATGTTTTCAGATCCCAGTTGCCATCAACACACTCATATGGGTCAAAAATATAGCCTTATCCATTTCTACCGTTTTAGGATCTTTGGGTTTTCCACCATCCTTTGTGACTGCTTTCGTGCTGGCAGCTTCCTTTCCATTTTTCTCCTACACTCATAAGAAAAAGAAAAATCATAATTACAAATGGATCAGATTAGAATATGAAGCACCGAAGATTTGAGAGTAGCAATGATAGCTCTAATCCTGATACATTATATCAGAAACAAATTCACTTTAAAGCAAAGAGAAAGAAGAGTTACCATCTTCCTGTATCAGAGGGAGTCTAGAATATTTGGGCCAGACCCCTGTCTTGTTCTGAGGAGCCCCCTTGTTTGGTAGCAGAAAGGGCAAAGGTGATAAAGCAGATCTTCTGGTGGCCTGTTGCACTGGTCATCTGCTCAGATTCCACCATCAGTATGAAGGAGGTGCACTGCACCTGAGAATCTGGCCCTTACTACACATAAAGACAAACTATGCTTTTATGGGACTTATACCATTTGTTTAGACGTCATCTCTTTAGATGGCTAACCAAGGATATGTGGTTCATGTTGTGTGAGCATGCTGCGTGGTTCGTGTTGTGTGAGGATGAGGAGGTTCTGGAAAAATACAGAAATAATTTATTCTAGTTTAGCCTTGTTGACCACTGAAGGCAAAGAGTTCCTCTGCACGATTAGGCTAATGCTTAAATCAGTTTTAATGTGAGAAGTGGTGGTTAAATGCCATAGAATCAGTGCCAACTGCCACAAGATTTAGGACAAGTCCAAAACAGCCCTAACCACCATTTTTCTTGTCTTAGGGCAAAAATAAGTTTATTTGGAGAGATGGAGAGGGTGCATTGTTGAGTGATAAATAAGTAGTAATGAATTCACTCTATAGCAGGCATGGCCAAACTGCGGCTTGGGAACCGCATATGGCTCTTTAATGAAAAAGTGTGGCTCGCAGGAGAACATCAGCAAATCAATTTAGTAGGTAAAAGTATATGGCTATATGCCTCAGTGCGGCTCTTGAAAGTTTAATCAACAACTTGTGTGGCTCTTGAGTTCCCTAAGTTTGGCCACCTTTGCTCTATAGGAACTCCTTTCTCTTAATGTACTGAAGCAACGGTTGAACTGATGTAAACAAAGAGAAGTCTGCTGCTTATTCTTCTATCAACACAGAGTTACATAGGATGACCAGGCGGCTTTCTATTTTTCTGCTTTAGTTAGCAGTTATTGTCAAAAACAAACGTCTCTTTTTGGCAACCCCATTAATGAGGACTTTATCAGGACACTGGATTTTTCTCTCATGAGAACAGGTGATCTGACTCATCTCCCTCTGTTTGCTGTTCCCCCAGTGTTTGAATCTTTACAACTGTTCTGATTTGCTGGTACAGTGTGACCTGTTCCCATGACTTCCACTTCCCTGCATTTATTTCCTTCATTCTGTAAATTCCCCCATCTTCAAAGTGTCTGATAAAGTGGGAATTTTCTCCCATGAAAGCTCATGCAAAAAATAAGTTTGTTAGTCTAAGTGCCACAGGACTCCTTGTTTGTTTGTTTGTTTTACTGAATTAGACTAACAGAGCTACCCCTTTGGGTCTTGGTTTTTGGAAACTGTATCTTGCTTTGAACCCTTCAGTTTCATAGGGCATTTCTTTTACTGGTAGAATGGAACAAACATTTTAAGAACAGGAAATCACATAACAGAATCAGAGTAAATGTTTTAGACCAGGGGAAATCTCAGTAACTGGGTGTTTTATATTTGAACCTTTAGAAAACCAGTTCACTTGCAGGGCTCAATTTCCAAGGAGGCCTATAATATGTCATTAATACAAATGAATTTCCCAGCCTATAGGAGAAGTGTACCCCAACAATCTAGGAGTAAAGGAGCTAAATTTAGACTTGGAAGGAGAACCTAAGGGCAAACAATGTGGCCAGGGTATGTTCAGCAATTACTCTTTCTTTAATCTTCTTCTTTTGTTACTTAAGATCTTTTATTTTAAGATAATTAAGTATTATCAATAGCCGTAGACTTATAGCTTTTAGCTCTAGCTTAACATCCACCCATTTACACCAGAGGGACCAGACATCTCTCTTGATCAGGTCAGTAGGAAAACGTGTGAGTATATTAATCCAAAGCATACAACAGCAATATAGCATAGATATATCTTAAAATAAGACTGTATTCAAATCATTATCCATTGTGTTATCCATTTAAGCTGATTTATCCATGTATTCATTTACCTTAATTATTTATCTGCCTATTATTTTATCTTATTTTAATAAAATCTCTAAAAATATATATAATTGGTCATTGGTATTGAACATTCCTGCCATGCCTTGCAGGGGTTCTTGCAAAAACCTCTGTAGTCTTATTCAGAGACTAGAACCTCACTGACATTTAATTAAATCCTTTGGTGAGACTTTAACACTATCCAAATTACTAAATAAGGCAAATTACTAAATCAGGCAACTCTCCTAAATTTTGATCATGCTTGCAGTAGTAAAGGCAAGACCTCTCCTCTCTGCCTCTCCATTTCATCTTGCGTCACCCCAGTCTACACAAATGCTAGTAAAAAAAACAACAAGGAGTTGTGTGGCACTTGAAGACTAACAGATTTATTTTTTGCATGAGCTTTCATTGGGAGAAGATCCCACTTCCTCAGATGCTTCGAAGATGGGTGAACTTACAGAAAGGAATGAAACTAAATGCAAGGGGGTGTAAAACATAGGATCAGGTCATAAAGTAACAGCAAATCAGAGCAGTTTACAGGCTCAAACCATGGGAAGCCTGAAGTCAAATTACCCTTTGTAATGGGAAAAGAACCCATAGTCTCAATTCAGTCCTGCTTTCACAGAATTTAGCTTGCATATTAATTTGAGTTCAGCTGTTTCTCTTTGAAGTCTTGATGTCCCAGCTACATCTCTAATGACAGTCATTAACAAATCAGTCATCGAGTGATTAGGAAGATGGAAGTGCTCAGCAACTGGTTTCTTTGTTCTTTGATTTCTGATATCAGCTGTGCTCATTCAGTCTTTTACGGAGCGATCGTCCTGTTTGTCCAATATATACGGTGTAGGGGCATTTCTTGCACATGATGGCATAGACCACATTATGATGAGCATAGATGAGCAGGTAAATGAGCCTCTGATGGAGTAGCAGGCTTGATTAGGACCTATGATGGTATCTGTTGTGCAGATATGTGGGCAGACTTGGCAGCATGGTTTTTTGCAGGGGTGTGTGCCTGCTTCAATGTTCCTGTTGTTAGATCTGTAGTTGCTGGTGAGTATCTGTTTAAGATTAGGGGGCTGCCTATAAGCAAGGAGTGGTCTGTCTCCTAATGCTTGAGAGAGAGACGGATCATCTTTTAGAATCGGCTGTAGGTCCTTAATGATCTTTTGCAGAGGTCTGACTTGAGGATTGTATGTGGTGACTAGTGGTGTTCTGTTGCTTTCTTTCTTGGGTCTCTCTTGTAGTAGATGACTTCGGGGAACCTGTCTAGCTCTGTCAATTTGTTTTCTTGCTTCCCCAGGTGGGTACTGTAGCTTCAAGAATGCTTGATAGAGATCCTCAAGATGTCTGTCTCTGTCTGAGGGATCAGAGCAGATGTGGTTATATCTTAGGGCTTGGCTGTAGACAATGGATCGTGTGGTGTGTTTAGGATGGAAGCTCCAAGGATATAGGTAACTGTACCAATCAGCAGGTTTTCGGTATAGGGTGGTGGTGATGCGTCTATCCCTGATTTGTACTGTAGTGTCAAGAAAGTGGATCTCCTGTGTGGAGTGTTCCAGGCTCAGTTTGATGGTGTCATGGAAATTATTGAAATCTCTGTGAAAATCTTCAAGAGCATCCCTCCCATGTGTCCAGATGATAAGATGTCATCGATGTAGCGCAGGTAAAGAAGAGGTGTCTTGGGATGAGACTTGAGGAAACGTTGTTCTAAGTCGCCCATAAAGATGTTGGCATATTGTGGGGCCATGCGGGTGCCCATAGCAGTGCCACTGATTTGGAGATATAAATGATCCTGAAATCTGAAGTGGTTGTGGGTGAGTACAAAGTCACAAAGTTCAGTCACGAGCTGTGCTGTGTCATCATCTGGGATAGTTCTTCTAATAAAATTCTTTTCCCATTACAAAGGGTAATTTGACTTCAGGCTTCCCATGGTTTGAGCCTCTAAACTGCTCTGATTTGCTGTTACTTTATGACCTGATCCTATGTTTTACACCCCCTTGCATTTAGTTTCATTCCTTTCTGTAAGTTCACCCATCTTCGAAGCATCTGAGGAAGTGGGATCTTCTCCCAATGAAAGCTCATGCAAAAAATAAATCTGTTAGTCTTAAAGTGCCACACAACTCCTTGTTGTTGTTTTACTGGACTAGACTAACACGGCTGTCCCTTTTGAAATACAGAAATGCTGCCACTGAAATCTACCTTTCTTGCTGATTCCTCTGAGACTTAATTCAACAAGATTCTTCTCTCCTGCATTAAGTTCAGACTTCTTGTCTTCACCATCCAGACTATACACAACTCTTGAACTACCTATATATTGACTTTTATTTCCTCCTGAACTTAATCCAAGGAAGACAGCTGAAAACACTGGGATCCGCTGGGTAAGAAGGTAGTAACATCCATACCAGAGCAGACCCATGGTCCATCTAGCCCCATATGTTGTCTTCTGACAACGGCCAGTGCCACCTGCTTCGGATAGAATGAACAGCTCAAGGCAATTATCAAGTGATCCATTTCCTATTATCCAGTCCATACAGCAGCAAGAGGTTTAGGGACAACCAGAGCATAACGCTGCATCCCTGACAATCCTGGCTAATAGCAAGAGATGGAACTATCCTCCATGAACTTATCTAATTCTTTTTTGAACCCAGTTAATTCTCACACTTCTTCTACAAGTGTGTCAGATCAACACTAAGGGGTTAACAGTATCACTGTAAGTTACACTCTCCTATATAAGAGCATTTTTGAGAGGGTAGGTCTAAACACAAATAGAGAGAAAGCAAAAAAAAAAAAAAAAAAAAAAAAAGTAATACAAACCTACACCTGTGGCATCATTCAAAAACGTCTATTGTGCAAATCCCTGGAGAGAAAATGTCCTACCTTTGTTTGTTGTGGTGTGACAGGAGTTTTTGCACAGTTACCAAAGTCCCCTGAAAGGGCATCAATAGCTGCAGAATCATCTGTAGGCTTCTGTAATAGAAATTATCATCAGTCATAAAATATAGAATGCAAGGGATTCACAAATTGCATTTTAAAATTACCAAATAAAGCAAAAACAAAATAAAACCCCAATCATCAACAACAAAAAGTCCTTAGCACTTTTGACCAATCCATAAAGCTGCCAGGATAGGTTAATAATCTTCTCAGTGCAGAGGCAGCTCCCTGAATTACATAAATGAAATTTTCAAAAACTGACTCCCAAATCCATATTCAGGTATCTAACCAAGTCTCCTGATTTTCAGAAAGTGCTGCTATTCTGAAGCCAACAACAGCTATTCATGTTCAGCACTTTTTTGAAAGGTCAGGCTACTTACGTAGTTTTGTAAATATGCCTTTAAATATTCATTTTAAAAATCTTGGCCCTATGTTCTTATTTCAGATGAAGGTGGTAGTGCCATCTAATTAGACTGCCAGTCATCATGCACAGCCTTAACTCTAGCATTTCTGAACTTTGCAATATTTTTGCCTTTACACCTAGAACATTCTTTTAATATAGTTTTGTGTGTAATATCTACACTGTTAAGCATCGCCCATCTGAAAGTGTTTCACTTAAAGTAAGTACAATGTTTCTAAATCTATTCAATAGCATTTTTGAGAATTTGTAGTATATAACTTAGTGCTACTGAATCAAAGAAAGGGTTGCTTAGAATAACATTCACTTCAAAGCACAGTCAGGAAGGAATCACTCCAGAATAAAACTTTAATGACTTTTACCTTTGGTTCCTTGGGCTTCCCATCATCCTTTGCTGCTGGCTTTACTGGTTTACTCTTAAAAACAGTTATATAATAAATGCAAATTATTTCATCTTTAGTTTGAGTTGATGGTTCAAACTGAAATAAACTAAGATCTTACATTCTTCACAGCCACTAATAGTAACTATTCACAGTAACTTTATTTAAGATGCTTTATTGTCCTATTTACTTCACAATCCAATTGTTATGTGTATTTTGCCTTCCTCATCAGATCCTTGTGATATCATGGTTTTTTCCTGTTTCCAGCTCCCCCTGAGGGCTCTGCATTTGTACCCTTCCCAGCACAGGAAAACTTGTTGGGACACACTTAATCTGGCTCCCATTTGTTGAACAAGATAGATCATTTGCTCCCTTTCATGGCAATGACCCAAGTAAAATGAGAGACAGATCACAGACTTTATTCTGACAGCTTCTACAAAAACAATAGTACTTCTGTAATGTTTTTCAGCCACAGATCTTTCAGCACTTTACAAAGATGAAAAGGGAATAATAGTCACAGTGATTTTAAAGCTAAGTTTTCAAGTTTGACATGCTTTGTTTTTGAGTGCTCTCCTTCAGACACCTTGAGCTTGATACATCCTAATACAATTCTTTCTTGCTGCACTAATCATTGTTCAAAGTAACTTAACTATTCTGACTTTATGTAATGGAAAAGGAGCAGTCCATTTCTTTGCGCCAAACACATAATGGTTTGGGATCTATTCTTCCATCTTAAATATAGGGGATTTATACAGACAATTCCAACTGATACAAGTCACTCATGTAACGCTAGTGGTCACTCACACAATTCTACTGATGGGAAAACTGACTCTCGTATCTGTGTAAACTTGCTGCATTGTGTTAAGATGACTGGATCTAAATTCACAGTGCAACAAGTGAAACGTTTGGTTCTGTTTACCTGCTCATCTGAATCCAGAATATTCCTGTAATCTGGTGGGATTGTATCATCTCTTTCCCCAAGTTTGTCTTTGTGTTCAGATTTTGCACTTTCCTAAGAATATGAATAAACAACACTGTTAGTGATCTCCTGTATTTGAACTATGGAGACTAGTAAGAGCAATTTGTATTTATTACAGCTGTAATTGTGCATCATGCAATGTGGCCCATATTAATAGAAATGCTAGGACTACTTAGTAACAAAGTTTTTTTGAGTAGTAGCTGTTAGAATATTTATCTAAAAATATATTTTTATAATGAGAACAAAAGCACTTTTATACACTAGAGTTCAAGCAACAGTGGAAATGTGTACACGTTCATTTAAGCATGAATCCTACATTTTGTGCATAAAGCTTTAAAAATTGTTGCCCCTCAATGGATATACAGTTTTAACACATTAAAACCTCAAAATGTCAACAGATACTATTTTCTTCACATAAATATTCAGTTGTGCTTCTCAGCAGGGCAACAACTCAACTGCTTACGAAGTGTGCAGCACATTATGCCACCACATTAGAATTCATCCACACACCACCCCAGTTTAAAACACAAGGTTAACATTCTTATAATATCACAACTTTGTGCTGTAGCTCCTCAAACATGCTCAAAATGCACAAAAAGATCATCAGCTAATTATCACAATTAAATATCAGTGGTCTGTGTCTTATCAGTTAGGAAATGATCAGAATTAGCTGCAGCCAGAGATGGTTTTAAACAAACATGATTAAGAGGATATGGCATCACAATTTCCTGAACAACATACAAAAGAGGGAAGCATTCATTGTGAAATCAAAAATGCATGGGGTTTTTTAGGCTGCTTTATGTAAGATTTCATGAAATATATGTATATTCTTCAGCAAATATTAAAAAAAATAATTATCCATCAGCCAGAAAAATTTAGAGAACTCTCTTTAAGTGGAAAACGAAGTATCTTAATTTAGCACAAACATTTTTTCTGTTGAAAAAAATCATAGCAGTATACTTATATACCATGTATTACGTGTATTGTACAGCGATGCATGGACAAATTTTATTTTGGGCTTGATGATTAACACATGCAAATTCTCTCTATCCCAGGGATCATGCTGTCACTTGCTGACATTAATAATGTAATTAATTTATTACATCAATAATTAGTTTGCTGGACACTCTCTGGGGCAATTTATCTCATAATATTTAATATCACTGTATACTATGCTTTCTTTAAAGAAACATTTTTAAAACTATGAAGACCTGATGCTGCACTTATGAACCTGTGCAATCTCATCGGCATCAATGGCCTTCCAATGAATGTACAATTTGGGCCTCCCTCTCTAATGTGTCAAAAATGCTAACTGTTTTGAGCTGCTAAGAGGAAAAACAACTGCATTAAAAACCAGGAGTCCCTCAAGACTGCATGAAATGTTAACATTCTGAATTAAAGACTACAGGAGATGTAGAACAAATCTGAAAATACCAGAGAAGAAGTGACTTGACAATTTATTTGAAGAATATTAAGTACTGCAACATCCTGAAAAACATGGCTGATAGGGCTGACAGCTGTAGAGTGTGCAAAAACTTTACCATGGACCTGACCATTCACCAGTGAAGTCAATGGTAAAACGCTCATTGGATTACAGTTGTTTAACATGGAGCTTTTGGGAACAGAAGTTTTGCATTATTTTTTACTAATAACCTTTGGGCAATCAAAGAAGCGTCCTCAAGAGAATCAGAGACTATGACACCTTACGGCTGAAGGATTGCTACAATGTGAGTCTTTACAACGATGTGGGGCTAGCATGCACATTTGAAAAGAAACCAAAACAGAACAGGAATTTTTCATTTGTAGGCTATCGTGACTAGTCTATTAGTTTACACTGCTATATATAATGTGATAAAACTCAAAGAGGCGGTCAAAGTCACTTTAAATATGAAGATTAGAGAAAAAAACCTGAAATTTAATTCAATAAATGATTGCACAAGTACTGATATTAAATACTTCAGATTTTCTTCTACAACATACTTCAATTCCTAATTCTTTCAACAGTCTGGGGTCGCATCTAATAATTATTATATTTATCACAAAACTTAAGAAGAATCTGAAAGTAACAACCTAGTGTTTAAATCATTTACATTTCAAATATGAAATGACCTAGTAAAGTAAGCATGTAACTTCTTGAATAAAGACATGCATAAATTAAGCTCGGCAGGCACTACTGCTTCACGTTCATTAAAATTATTCTAATACTTGAAAATGATGTACCATATTTTCCTTTAGGAAAAATAAATACATTAAAATATACAAGACTAATGTTCCATTTTTCTTTGGTGGTACAAGTTGAGAATATTTTTCTACCTTTACTTTATCCACAACTGGTTTGTTTTCATCAGGATCAGGTTCTCTTTGGCCCAGTGAGTCAGACAGGAGATCTAGGGCATTATCTTGCTCTTTTCCACCCTAACAAAACATAAATATAGCCAAGAAAACATGTAAAAAAAAAAATCTTGATTTAAACAAGACACGATAAGCACTACCTTCACCCAGCACTGCCTACTCAGCCTTTGAAATACCACAAATATAATTCATTTCAATGTAGTGACAGCAGTTGGAAAGTTATTAGCTGTTTGACGCTAGGAAAAAGATTAGAGCAGAACATGATGTATAGAGTTCATTGGCTTTTTCCTACTACAAGCAAGCCCATTCTAATTTAGGAAAACATCTACAGTAGAAACAGTTTTTGACGGGATCATCTTAACAAACATGTGTCTCCTCTTCCTGCCATGGTCAGTATGAATACATCTACACAGAAATAATATATGTGCAGCACAGACGCAGCTGGCTCGGGTGGCTGACTCAGGCACGTGGAGTTACAGCCATGCACATGTTTGGGGGTGGTCTCCAGCCTGAGTTCTTAGACCCACCCCTCCTTGCAGCCTGAACATTTACTCTGCAATTTTTAGTCCTGAAGCCTGAGCCAGAGCCACTTAACCTGGGTTCTGAGACTCAGTGCCTTGGATTTTTTATTGCAGCATAGATGCGCCCTATCAGATTAGCTGCCTAGCAAGTGCCAAGTGCATAAGCTAAAATTCTCTGTGTGTGCACGCGCGTGCACACGTGTGTATTTTTTTTCCATTAACATTTGTAAGGTTTTCCCCTTCCAGGAGGGGCTGTCTTTTGCTAATACAAATAAGATTTACCAACTGAAAACTTCAGCATCCCTAGTTAAGTTTCTTTTCTTAACCAAATGTGAGCCACTGGTGTTTCTCCTTGACTGGTTAAAAGAGATTAAAACAGAAGCAGTAGATTTCACTACATCATCCACAGAAGGAGGCAGGGATGTGTAAGGGGAGGAGTTCTTACACAAACCAAGGGAGGAGCAGCACTCTTTACCACTAACCCTTACTTTTTCTGCTGTTTCTATGGAAGTGCTTTGTCATAATGACACTATAGTATTCTACTTTCACTTGCATTTTTTTGCTACTATTCCACATGCACCAGCCTAAAATATATATCACAGAACCACACTGTCCATGAGGGTACACTATAGGGATCTAGCTCTTACTTTTCCTTAGTCAGTCAAATATAGAGTTAAATTCTTGCAGACACAGAGAAAAATAAAAAGCATAACAAACCCACAACTGTGCGCACACACATGGCGAAAGATAATGTGAACATGTGTCCCTATTCTGGCTAAGTCCACCTCATAGATCAATTATAAAATCTTTTCCAACTCAGAGCTGAAATGGGGCTATTCATACAGACTATTGCTGGGTCTTGTATGTACTTGTCTACACATACAATCACAGCCCATGACTCTTAGTCACATTCTATTATGTCTTCCATGCTTCTGGAGGAACCAGAAAAGAGATGGACAACTTGCAGTTTCTATTCCTGCTGATGGCACATGCGGTTTTCTGGCATATGCCTGTATCTAACCATAAGCCAAAATTTGGCAATATAACAAAACTGTAGACAAAATGCATGAGCCTAGAATTCTTTTCCAGAGAAAATGTATCTCCTTAATAGTAAGTCATTGGGTTTAATTTTAAAAGAGACTACATCATCAAGAGCTGCTCTAAAAAGATCTTTGGTTTCCATCCTCTAACAGGTTTTAGTATGACTATAATCATCATACAATGCATGCTGCTTACGTGACTGGCAGCTGGAGGAGCTGTTGCATGTACTGCAGAAACTGTAGTAGAGGAGACAGCTTCTTCAGAGGCAGCTGGAGAAGGTTTAACAGCTGCAGATTTCTAAAACAAAAAAACAAACAATGTTACCAGTGTACAGTGCTATAAATGTAGAAAGAAGATTCCAAATTTATAGGCTGCACATCTATTTTATTCTCATCCTGTATGCTGTTCATCTAGAACTTAATTTTTCTAACCCACTATATTTATTTCAGTCTAGTTTACTTTCCCTTCCCTTCACTTCCCATAGAAGGCATAACAATTCTTAGGAAGTCATTTAAACTTATGTTTTCTAAGTTCAACAACTCAAAAGCGATTTGTTGAATTCAGCCTAGTAGATTTAGACACATGTTCTCCATTAAAATTAATGGGTGAAATCCTGACTTCACTGAAGTCAAAATGAAGAATCATAGTAACATCAATATGCCAAGGCTTTCAAGCATCTAACTCCCCTAGATTACTTTGAAAAATCTCCATGATAGTGCATTACCAATGCAATCATTTATTAAATTAGAAACAAGAAAACATACCTGGTTAGCTTTTTTTAAATCATTTAAGAAAGCCTGGGCCTGTATTTTCCCCCTACATTTATTTAAAAAAATCATGGAAAATAGAAATTATTTTACAGATCAAGTAAATTCAGAGATCTTACATTAGGTGTAGCTAGTGGTGCAGACTGTAATGTTGTGGGGGAACAGGCAAATCCCTCTGTCAAAGCATCAAGAAGGTCACTTTCACTCATGGTCTGCAATTAAAAAAGAAACGACACCAACCGTATCTTTTTTATTTTTTAACAAATATTGATTATTCTGATTATGCATTCATAATTTAGAGAATCAGAATACACCTAGAAGCTTTGAGAACAGGAAATCCTTTTCTTCTATATCTAAGGAGTAACAAATGGAACACTGAAAGATTTTCTGAATATATACTCACTTACCTGGGGTTTTTCTTCAGACTTTGGCAAGAGTGGTTTTCCATCTTTATCCTACAGGGGAACACGGTTTAATGAAGTACTTTTTTCTATGACCATGAAACAAATCTTGTGGTAACAGTGTTTAAAAATAAACAAAATGTTATTACACAGCTTTTTTAACTGCCCCCTCCCCCCAATTTTTTTTTCTTTTGCTTACTGCTTTTGGTCAGGCTTTTGACATACATACTGTTGCAGGAATTTAAAATACAGTTCTGCTCTGAAAGAAACTATAAATGTCACCATGAGTTTCCATGTTTATTGTGTTTCAGCTGCCACATCAAATATACTCAGCTTATGAATGAAAGTCTAACCTGTAGCACTTCAACATCACTCCAGAAAAAACGTTTACTAACCTTCCTGTAACTCTTGTTCTTCAAGACGTATTACTTATGTCCATTCCAATATAGCTGTGAGTATGCTGCATGCACAACTGCTAGAAGTTTTTCCCTAGTAATATCAGCTGCAGGTGGCACCCCCTGGAGCAGTAAAACAGGCAACTGCTGACTCATCAATCCCTCAGTTTTTCTTGCTGGCAACTCTAACATAGCGGTAGGTGGATGGGTTTTGGAATGGACATGAGCAATATATCCTGAATAACAGTTAAAGAAAGGTTTGTAACTGTTTTTCTTCTTCAAGTGCTTGCTCAGGTCCATTCCACTACAAGTGATTCCCAAGCCATACTTAAGGTGGTAGGATTGGAGTTTTATTCCAACACTGACTGCAGGACCAATTGGCCAAAAGCTGCATAATTTCTTACTTGCTGCATAATTGCATAGTGTGTAGGAGATGGATGGATGTCCAGATTGCCACTTTATGAATGTATCATCTTCCCCTGGAAGGACTGTATGGCAGTTCAGAGGTTAGGGCCTAAATCTCTGAGACTCTCCTGACTGAAATAGTGGCCACCAAGAATACTACCTTCCATGATGAACAGAGCAAGGAGCATGTTGCCACTGGTGCAAACTGGGGTCCTGTGAGCTTTGGCAACATAGATTAGGGTCCTATGATGGCAAAGACTGCCATCCCTAGGGTACAGGTGCTCTAGCCCTTTCAAGAGTTGTGAACAAATTGGATTTGGGAATACCATGTGGCCATATAGTGATGGGTGGGATGCTGAGATTGTGGACAGGTGAACCCACAGGGATGAAACTGCAAGACCTTCATTCTTCAAGTGGAGTAGGTAAACTACAATGAGAAACAGAGTCTCACTTTGTGCCTGTCCTTTCTATGCTTACCACAGTGCATACCTCTTCCATGTCACCACATATGCCATTCTGGTTGACTGTTTCTTGATCCTCACAAAGCCAGTCTGTAAAAGCATACATGCTATACCTCATTCAGCCATGCAGATTCTATGCTGTCACATGGGCTGTGTTCACACACAGGCATTATTTCGATACAAGTTGTGTCGAAACAACTTGTATCGAAATAATGCCTTATTTCAAAATAAGTTAATTCGAATTAAGGAAAAAAGCTCAAAGCGAAATAGCAGTTTCAGGCAACAGTTATTTCAAATCAAGTCACTGTTGTTTCGAAACAACATGTTCAGATTGCATTGTTTCGAAACAATTGTTTCGAAACAACATTGTTTCGCCCCCAAATGGGGTTTAAGTTGTTTCGAAACAACGCCTTTGTTTCAAAATAACGGTTGCCGTTGTTTCGAAACAATCGTGCGTCGTGTGAACAGGGTATTTCTTATTTTGAAACAACCTCTGTTGTTTCAAAATAAGAGTGCTGTGTGAACACAGACACGGAGGGATGCCAGGTTTAGACAGAGCAAGCACTCACACACCTGAGAGATCAGGTCCAGAAGCAATAGGAGGTTGACTGATTTGTCCATCAAGAGGATCAGCAGCATTGTAAACCAGTGTTAGCTGTGGTTATGAGGATCATCTGGGCTTTGCCCCTCCTAACTTTGAGCAATTCCTTGTTGTGGGGTGAAGGACATAAAAGAAGCTTCATCCTCTAATGCAGGAGGAACACATCCAAAAAGGATGAGTTTTGAGGTAAGCTCCCCTACTCATGTGGGAGGTGACCCAAGTAAGTTTCCCAAACCATGTCCAAAGCATCAGTGACCAGCAACATTGACAGGGTGGGTTTCAGAAAGGGAACACCATTGCACACCGTAACTGGTTCCAGTTAGTACTGGAAAGAGTGAATCATTATGGGCAGCATTGGCACTAGTTTGTCCAGTCGATGATGGCTTGGTATGTAAATCAATGCGCGCCATTACTGAACAGGTCTCATTCTGAAATGAACTTGTGGCACCATCTAGGTAAAAGTGGCCATGTCACCCAGGATCTTTAGACACATTCTTGCTACAGTAATAGAAAAGGGTAGTCAGGCTGTTTACAAGAGCTTTGATGGCTCTGAAACAGCTCTAAGGAAGGAAGTCCTGGTTTGGTTTAAGTTTAGTACTGCTCCTATAAACTCTTTATCTTTTGGGCTGATGCAAATATTGACTTTTGCTCATTTCTCACCATCCTCAGATTCCAGAAAATGGACTGGGTGAGGTTTGCATTCTCTTTAAGTAATTCCTTGGACCAGCCCTGGAAAATGCAATCTTCCAGATATGGATATATTTGTACTCCCGCTTTCCTGAAGAAGGCTGCCACCACTGCCATGTACTTTGTGAAAACCCTTTTAGCCACTGACAGACAGAAGGGTAGTACTGTGAAATAATGATTCTGGCCTACTATGAACTGCAGGTATATCCTGTGTCTTTGGAAAGTGGCTATGTGAAAGTATGCATCTACAAGTCCAGGGTGGCATACAGTCTCCTAGATCCAAAGAATGGGTAATTGATGACAGGGAAACAATGCGGAATTTCAGTTTATTCATGAACTTGTTGAGGTTTTGCAGGTCTAGGATAGGCCTGAGATCCCCACTGGAGTTTGGGATTAGGAAGTAGCATGAATAAAACCAATGCCTCAGATCCACTGGAACCCTCCTTTATGGGTCCCACCCTGAGAAGCGATTGTACCTCTGTGTCATAAGTCTCTTATGAGAAGGGTTCCTGAAGAGGGACAGAGCAGGAGGGTGGGAAGAAGGGAGAGAAATAAATTGAAGGCTGCATCCCACTTTCACCATGTGGAATACTCATTGATCTGACATGATGCTGACACAGACCCAGTAAAACTGGGATGGTCTCCAAATGTAGGAGTGGGATCCAAGTTGAGGACTGGTGTGCCGTTCTCAAGCATGCCTTCGATGCTTACAGCCCAATGTCTGTCTTGTGAGCACAGACACAGAGGCCAACAAAGAGTTACAGATCTGTCTCCTCCTATACCTCGTTTTGCTGCCTTCCACAATCATGTCTCCAATGGTGGTGTGGTGGATAAAACAGCTTTCAGGTTGTGGCTTAAAATGTTTTCTGAAAGCAAGTGAAGAATGGAGGCTTTACAACTGCTATATTATGCGGCAGTCTTTAAAACTAAAAAGCCATGCATCCATTTGTTTAGAAAAAAGAGATTATCCCTCGAATTCCAAGTCCTGCACCATTTGCTGGATCTCATAGAACAGGCCTAAAGACCGAAGTCAGGAACTTTATCTCACTACCAGTGCTGTGCCTATGGCACAAGATGTTGCATCCACTGCATACAAGACCGCCTGAAAGGACACCCTGATTATAGCCTTGCCTTCAGTGGTCAGGGCTCCAAATCCCAGCCTAGAGTCTGATGGTAGAAGTTCTTCAAATTTTGATATGGCCAGCCTGGAAATTAGGTCATATTCACTTTAAAGGGTTTGCTATTAGAAATGCTTAACTAATGGCCCCCTGTGGAATACATTTTTCTCCCTAATAAGACCCATTTCTTGGCATCTTTGACCTTGGGTAACGGAACATTTGTTAATTGGCTGCAAACACAACCAGGAATACTGGTGGAGAGCGGATGGACAGATATTTATACCTTTTCAGGTGGTAAGAAATGTTTTTTCTTGACCTGTTTGCTGTGGGATGGAGAGATATGGGTGTTTACCACAAGGCCTTTACTTGCTATGAAATCGCCTCATTTAGATGTAGGGCCTCCTTTTCAGGAGCAGAAGATGTTAGTTAGTCCACAAAAGCTGGCGTTGACTCTTCTGTCTCCTCTACTTGTGGGCCAAGATTCTGACCCATCCTACGCAGGAGCTCTCAATGGGTAATTGTCTTGCTTCGGTTCTATGGATGTGCCTACCACTGCCTCAACTAGAGAAGAAGATAAGGTGGCTAGAATTGTGAC
Source organism: Podocnemis expansa (assembly GCA_007922195.1). Lineage (NCBI taxonomy): Eukaryota > Metazoa > Chordata > Testudines > Podocnemididae > Podocnemis > Podocnemis expansa. The sequence continues at coordinate 4,296,693 of ML682066.1, forward strand.
AGGATCTTGCCCTTCCTCTGGAGCTGATGGGTCCCTTGCACGGGTATCCTTGGTGTGTAGTAACCTAGGGGAGGAAGGGGTTTTAAAAATGTCCTTTTAAAAATCCTGAGATTTGTGCTCCTGGGTCAAAAACATCCCACTGCTATGCCATCAAACACACTGGGCTGCTGCTCCAATTCAAAACCTTGTACTCTGTTTCTATTGGCTCTCCTGGGACTCACTGACCAGAGTGTTAACCCCTTCCTCCCCAAGGTTACTACAGGGAGTCTAGGCACGGCCATGAGCAAGCACTTGAAGAACTTAATGGAAAAGAGAGTAATTTCTTCTGACACATCAGTACTAGTTACAAAGGCTCTGCAGGCCTCAGTTATGCCCATGCAACCCTATTGTCATCACTTTATCCCCTTAGTGACATCTGCAAAAATCCCACTGGCTTTACTGGGTTATGGCAATGTAACTGATTGGAACTTAATGATAATTCTTCTGAAGCACAAGTGGTAGAGAATTCAATAAATCCCTTAGCCAGAATTATTCTTATTTGGGTGCCCAAAAGCTAAACCATCTTGGATAGATCATTTGACGATTACCTGTTCCGTTCATTCCCTCTGAAGCGCCAGGCATTGGCCACTGTTGGAAAACAGGATACTGGGCTAGACAGATCATTGGTCTGCCTCAGTATGGCCATTCTTATGTTCACCCGTACCTACATCTAGTTTTCTTATTAAAGCTGCCTAGTACTCATATATGCTGAACCACAAATTATAATGAAGCCAATCATTAGATATTACATCACTGCCTGAAGCAACATCCACATACGGGAAAAGTGGAGCAAAGACTACACAAATGTATTAAAATGTATTACCTTTGCTGCTATTAATCTATACTCTGGAGGGATTGTTTCTTCATCTTCACCCAGTTTTTCTCGCTCTTCTTGTTTGGCTTTCTCCTAACAAGGAAAACAAAAATGGAATCTCTCTCAACAGAAGTGTCATGAGGCCCTTACACGCTCCATGCAAGAAACTTATTGACATTCTCTCTGTACATCACCATTGTAGGCGGATGTTCCCTTGCAAATGTAGTTTAACTATCAGGCAAAATCTCATGCTTTCTTCTGATGAGCCTTAGGTCTCTTTCTCTACTCACTTATTTCAGCATAAAATGAAGATTAATACTATTTTTTAGTAGCATTATATTGGTATATAACTGATAAAACTAAATCTGAGAGTAACTATAAACCAGCAACAATAAAAATGCCTGTAGGCTTTGGTTCTGGTTTTTGTATGATAGACAGACAGAACCCTGATTCAGATTCAGCGCTGCAAGCTATAGCTGCACAGGGTCAGGACTGGAGCTAGTGAAGCTGAGACTCGGGAAGCAGCTGAGGCAGAAGGCAGCAGAGCCAGCTGGCTGAAACTTCCCATTTGCAGGGGTAATTTTCCACTAGGTATCTTTGGCCTCTTTAAGTAATACATAACCTGGATCAGAGGCTGTAAGCCTTTATAGGTTTTTAAGGTAGACAGAAAAAAGACCAGCTTGTGAAGACATCCAACATCTCACAAAACAGAATGAAACATCCTCCTGGTAATATCTTGAATCCTGTTGTTTTCATCATAGCATACTTTTACAAAGAAATGCAGCTATCCATTTCATTTCTTCCTTTGCCTTTAGGTTTAAAAGGAGGAAGAAATTTACTTAAATAATGTTAATGTCAAATAATAAGTTGATAAAAAAAATCTAAAGTTTGGTTCACTTTGAAGGCACTAATTCGATTTTTAATTTTTTTGTGGCTTTTTTTTTTTTTTTTAAATGCACACTACTACTGACTTCAGTTTATTTTTTAGACATTAAATAATGAATTTTCAGGAGATGCCTGAATGTAGAATGGATACCCTGTTAACGAATATTTCATTTTTAAACTATGCATGCATGCTTCATATGAATTAAAAATGCATTTATAGTTACTCTTCGCTAACTCATGCTAACAGTTTCTAAACTGAATTCCCTCTATTGCTTTCAGCAGGAGGTTCTGCTTAAAAATTGATTGCAAAACATGGCCCATTGTGAGTGGTTTAGTCCACAGTAACACAGCATAACTCAGGGTAACTACTTTTACAAAGTACTTTTGAAGAAGGCTTGGCTATTTTAATACCTTCACTTTATCCACAGCAGGTTTGTTTTCTTCTGGGTCAGGATCCCTCTTTCCTAGACTACCAGACAAAGCTTCCACTGCCTCATCTGAAACATGTCCAACCTATGAAAGCATTCATTGTTATTAGACACAACAACAGCTTATTGATGTAAAGCTGTTTTTGAAAAAAACATATTCAGAATTTCTAATCATAGATTAGAAGATCTAACCACAGATTGTAAAACACAGTGTATTTAAAGCTCAAGAAAATACAAATATCTATGGGTATGTCTACACTGGAAGCTCTGTTAAGTCAATGTAGATCTTCCATACCGAAAACTCTGTCGACTGCCTGTGTCCACACTGGCAGGTGCTAGGTTGACCCTTCCTGGTGGCCAGGAACTCCAGAAGGGGGCCTGGAAGCCAATTAAGTTGACTTAAGGGCTATTTCCCATCTACACTGGCTTAACTCAACTTAAGCATCAAGTTGACCTTAAGAGATGGTGTTAAGATGACGTAAGGAAGCACTTAAGTTGACTTAATAAAAGCCCAGTGTGACCATGGGGGTCTGTAGGTTGACTTAAGCTTCCTTAAGTCGACCTAAGGCTCCAGTGTAGATATATCCTCTACTAGTAAACTCAAAAAATTATAAATTGCATCACCCTCAAACTGTGTCATTGCAGCACAGACCTCAGTCAAGAATTCTGGTGGACTGTTCACCAGGCGGACATGCTCAACAACTACACACTGCCACACGTTTTGATTTGTATGTACCTGGACTGCAAGGCTTGAGAGGTCTGCCAGCTACAGTCTTTTCAAATATGTAGGACAGCAACTGATATTCTCATAAAAACTTACTAAGTTTATCTTTACTGGCAATAAAAAGTTCATAAACAGCATCATCTTAAAACAGATTTAGTAAACATATTCCACAAGCCATTTTATGCAAAAAGGAGAAAGCTGTTCTGACTCCACTATCTTGGCTGATATGAAAGCATTTGAACCATATAACCTCAAGCACAGTGAAACTACTGTCTATTTCAAGAAAAAATGCCAGGGGGCATCACAAGAGTTCGGTCAGGTATCTATCTCAAATAGATAAGCCGGGAAGAGATTAATCTGAGGTACCTGATAATAAAGTCTTCAGCAACATCCCACAAAGCCACTGTTCTTTAACTTTTTGCAAAACACCTTTGAGCATTTATTTTAGCACCAATTCCAAATTTTTATACATTACTCACTGAAGTAGTAGCTGATGAAGCTGAAGACTGCACAGCAGAAACTGCAACAGAAGAGACAACTTCCTCCGCTGTAGCCTTTGCAGATGTAGCAACTTCAGGCTTCTGAAAGAAACAAATGCAGTGAATGTTATAGATGCACCAAAGAGAACAAAGCATTGAAGATCATGTACAGAATACAGAGATATAAACCCTTCAAAAGAATGCACCAATCAAAAGTTGCTGCAAGGTTATTTGCTAAACAGTCGATGTAAAATACTAAAAAGGAGCACAAAACTTAAGTTAAAAACCAGCCACTACACTAGCAGGAGAGGAACTGGTGTATGCTACCGAGGACAGACAGAAAAAACAATATAGAAAAGAAAGACAAGCAAGAGACGTAGAAACCAGAAACCCAAGATCTTTTTCAAGTGTTCTTCCAGTCAAAGACTGCGCCCAGTGACAGTGAAATGGAACAGCAATATTAAAAAGATTTTTTTTTTTTTACTGAAGATCGAAGGAGACTGACTTACTTTAGATGTGTCAGTTGGTTTAAACTGGGCTGCAGACGGTGCAGGACAAACGAATTCTTTTGAAAATTCATCAAGAAGCTCAGAGTCGCTTATAGGCTGAAATACAAAATGAACACAAATGTGGTAGAAAGCAACAAATTCAACTGTTTTTATTTTACAGAAATTCTGCATTAACTTCTCAAAGCAAACTTTCTTGGTCAGAAACCAGAATGTACCTTTCACATTCTATAATGTTCTATGTATCCAGAGTTAATGAACATCTCTTAAGAAAATCCTTTTCAGAATTTGTCCAGTTTTTTTAATTAAAAATATTTTTTACTGGAATGATATTCTATTTTAAAAGTTGTTCACAATTTATTGATCAGGCAAGTTTTTTTTTTTAGAAGACTATACGTTTAAAAGCAACAGCATAAATGACTTCAGCTGTGTCTACTCTGTGGGGACTGCACTGCCATAGCTATAGTAATGTAGCTATGCTGCGATAAAGCCACAGTACAGGCACAGTTTATGGTGATGGAAGGCATTTTTCCACAGCTGTAGGAACAGCATCTCCCCAAGTGACAGTAGCTAATTTAACAGGATCATTCTACCATCATCTTAACTGCATCTACACCAGGCATAGGTATGGTACTCAGAGGTGTGAATTTTTCACACACATGATGTCATACCTACATCAACTTAAGTTTTAGGGGCAGACCAAGCCTAACATTTAGCATAGCATGAAGTACACTATTGTAATATTACAAATATAAGTCACATGTAGGTAGTGGGAGGCACATATTATCAGCATTTGACCATCTTTGTGCTATTTTACTGAAGTTCGACTTTTTCCTTGCAAGTTAAGCCCTCTGAAACTTCTCTTATTTGAGGTAATGATTTCTGATACTCAGTGCTTTTCACTAGGAATATTTCAGAAACAGGCTACCTGTAGAGAGTTTCCCTTATTCTATGACTTGTCACTGATGTTCCTATGACCCTTCACACTTACAGCACTGTCATTTTTGTGAAGAATGGGAAACTCTAAAAGTTTATATCTTTGTTCAGCTATGATGTCCAGCCTGTCTCTTCATGCAACACAACAGGCTGAATTCACTGGTGGAAAGCTAAAGAGGATTCCTCACATCTGTCTTTTTTCCTATTGTCTTTTCTTTATTGCCAACACTTCTGAGTATACATAGTCACATATTTACTTACCATAGGAATTACCAACTAAGGTCCCAGCCAAGCACTTAAGCAATTCTAGAACTTTATAAACCTGAGTACTCCCGTTTAGTATAATGAGGCTACTATACTATGTAAACAAAGTATGCACTCAACCGTATGCAAGATTAAAGCCTAAGTGAAGTGGATCCCCAGCTGGCAATACGAGGAATGAAAAAACTATAGTTTGTAAGATCCTGGGTGAACTCTATCACAATTAATGCAGAACCAAGTTACAGCAATAGGAATAAAGGCAAATGACTAAGAACTTTACATCTAGTAACCCAATGTACTGGCCATTTCAAACAAACCCTCGATAATACATTCTGGTTAATGTAACAAATTGGGAACCTCCTGCAATACCCTGGAAAAGCCTTACTCAATTATGTTAAGGTCTATTTATTTACATTTAATATATCTGGGGTCCATTGTATTAAATATGCAATTGTATATAGGTTATTGAGGGATTATATGTATTTCCAAATGAAAAATAAAAATACAGCTCCTCCAAGATCTCAAAATGGTATATGCGGATTAGCCAAAGTGATTCAGTGTGTTACATCTCCAAAGCACCCCAAGCTGTATTCTCTAGGGAACAACAGACAAAGAGATGACTGGAAAAAAAAAACCAAACCAACCAAAACCACAACCCACACAAACCAAAAAACAAACACTCATTGGTAAAGCGATTCATGGCCTTCTTCCTGATGTAGCAAATGAGCAAGGCCTCCGGTCCATGGAGGGCCCCGATCCTTAGGCAAGAGTTGGAACGACTGTCATAGTGAGACATTATAAAGACTGCTCTTGTTCTAAACAAAGGGCATTATGAACTTGAAGCCACAGGAAAACCCCAGAGAGGCATGTGAAAGACTCAATCTGCCAGAACCTGAGGCAGTAGTGAGGATTGATCTCCGGTAAGCTTATTAGCATGTGTTTAGGTTCTTTTATTGCTTTATTTTTTTTAATGTGTTTTGCTTATATTTTTTAACCTTAAGAATAAATGTGCTGGCTTAGAAAAAAGCGGTGTGGTGACTTACATCTGTGGTAATTATACTGTGTACCACCTTTGAAAAAAAGGCAAAATAAGCCTGCTTAAATTCGGGATATCACAGTATAGCCAAGGGACTGCACAGCCTATGCATGGTGCAGCCTCCCAGGACAGAAAGAGATCCATGTCTCCACCCAAGACAGAAGTGACACCATTCTATGTGGATCATAGTAAAGGGTGAATACAAGTGCAGTTGCCAGAACTGTGAAGCATTTCAGCATTATTCAAATATTCACAGGAGCCACCTACAGAACAATAATATTCAACTTTAATATCAATCTGAGACTGATGACTAGAAAGTTAAAAAAAAAATAAGCTACACTCACATAGTATGTAAACAAGGATGTCTGTAACTACAGACCACGATTGTATAGTTATAGTGTGAACACAGAACAATAGATGGAAAAATGTAAAACAAAACCAACCAAAAAGAAACCACAAGGGTATCCATTCACAGTCCTATAACACTGTTACTTTTCTAACCTTAGGCTTTTCTTCAGGTTTTGGCAATAATGGTTTTCCATCCTTATCCTGCAAGGAAAAATATAAATATTGTTAGTTTTTTCCATTATTAGGAAATGGGTTCCCATGCCAGCAACACATTGTCAAGTTTGGGTTATCTACAATGGAAAAAGATACCTGAGCACAAATACACCCAGGAGTTAAAGAAAACAAATGAAAGTACACATTCAGCAAAATGTGCATCATATCACAGTTGCTGACATGCTCTAACAATATGGAATTCCAGACACATTGATTTATCTCATGGTTCTGGGTAGGAGCAAGAGACTTCCTTGCCCATTGGATTGGGAACTACCGAGAGGGTGGCTACAGAAACCATAACCCATATGACACCTTTGGACACAAAGTGAGCCAGAACATATTTCATTATTACTCTGTATTTCAATACTACAACTATTCTTTCAATAATTCCCAGTAGGCCATTCCTGCTGCAGCATTTAAACTTTCATTCACCAAAAACATGTAGTCCTGGATTCTCTGCTGCCCCAACTTTTCAATCAGTGCAGCAGAGAGGTGAACATCTGAGAGCCTGTGATAGCTGCATGATTCTCAGGACTCAAACATGCCAGCTCTAGGACCATCACAGGTTAGAGCAGACCTAACCAACAGCAGCTGGCAAACATGATCAATGAACTGCATGCCAAGTGGGAAAAGTAGGAACCCATCTCACTTTGGCCACACCACTAACATGCTACTCCCTATTCAAACACAGACCCTAGGCCAAGGCAAGGTGGATAGGGTGACATGGGAACCTGAATACTGCTTGTGCATCAGTTGAGAAAACCTCCATAACAGGGAATTTCTCAGCTGGTCAGATACTGCTATAATACTTGAGTGGCACAAAAGGCCAGAACATTGCTGAGAATCTGGCCCTGAGGCCAGTAACCCTTCAGCTCTCAAGTTTTATGTTGGATTAATTCCGTTTCAACATAAAATGAGAGATAACTCAATAGCATGAGAAGTCCTAACTTCTAGTCTTTATGGTTCTCAAGAAAATCTCTGAAATGTCACTTATGAAGGTCACCTTCCCAGATCTATAATCAGACACACTGACAGTCTCTGAAAGATAAAAACTGCCTCATTCAAAATCGAATGTGTTACCACCAAAACTTAATGATGACAGATGAAATGTATACATTGTTAACTGCCATCAATATTGATCATTTTAGCAAAAACATCGAACTGATGTCCTATCAAAGGGTACGTCTACACTGGAACCTTATGTTGACTTAAACTTCCTTAAGTAGACCTAAGAACTCCCCATCTACATTGTGGTTTTATTAAGTTGACTTAAGTGCTGACTTAAGTCGACTTAATAACACTGTGGCTTAAGCATTAAGCTGACCTTATTAAGTCCACTTAAGGCAATGTAGATGGCAGGAGCATTGCTAGCTCCAAGAAAAGGTCAGGGCCCGGGCCTGAATCCTCCCCCCTGCCCTGCCTCAGGGCCCAGTCCTGATCTGGCCTCTGCCCTTGCCACAAACAGCAGGTGTTTTGGATAATGCTTTGTGCCACTTCCCAGCGGCAGCTGGGGCTGGATAGGGCCCCATGGCAGGATCCAGGTCCAGGCCCCAACTCTTTCTTGGGCCCAGAAACACTCCTGGGGTAAGTCTATACTGGAAGCCCTGTTAAATTGACTTTAACAGAGCCCTCTAGTGTAGACATACCCTTAAGTCAACTTAAAGTTGACTTTGTTAAATCAACTTAAAAGAGCCTCCGATGTAGACATACCTAAGGTAGCTCGACTTAATAAATGACTGATTAGTTAAACTAGTAGACTTTTTTCAATCTATCCCACGACCATTGCAGGATTGTTTTCTGCAAGTATATGGACAGGATACGGCATAAGGACAGCTCTGTGGCTGACTCTGTTAGTGGTTGCATCAGACTTTCTGCCTCACTTGGAACAAGTTTCCTTCTCTCTGTGTGCCCACTGGTAAAATAAAGATAATACTTCCTTATTGTGTTTGTGAGGGCTCAAACTCTATATGAAGCAGCCACATACATACATCTATAAAAAAACATAAGTGACTTCTCCAGTTACAAAATGATGTGTGTGTCTCACCATGAAGGACTATTTCAAATAAACGCCAACACTGCTTCCAACTCTCCATGTTCCTTTCCTTCTCATTATCACATTACTCTGAGGGATCACTGAGAATTCTAAGTGATCCCTCAGGGAAGAGGAAAGCGCTGTGGGTTACAGAAGCCATCCTGGCAAGGTGCATTCAGAGTTAATTACGAATAGATTCCACCACTTTTTATTTCCCCAAACTTCACCACCTCCATGTGACACAAACACAGAGCTAGACAGACATCTATAATTTATATGAGGAAAATAGAAATGAAAAATTACCACTGCTGGTTTTAATCTGTATTCTGGAGGGATTGTATCATCACGTTCACCAGCCTTTTGTATTTTTTCCTCTTTGACTTTTGCCTGAAGGAAAGGATATAAATATAGATGAACAGAAATTCCAGAACAATCAACCAACATTCCCTTTTCACTAATAAGGCTCACTCGTATTTAAGTGACAAGCTCTAATGGCACTAAAAGTCATATTAAGCCACTGTATAGTTTGAGGACCTCTGTGGTTTATTCATGTCAAATTGATGTGATTAGCATAGGATCCTTCGGTAAAATAAAGACAGCTTTAAAATTAACACTAGTGTATAACGTGGCCATGATGTGTTATACTCCAAACACAATCCAAAGACACACAGCAGAGATCTAACCTCACTGGTCACTGCACCCACAAGCTTCCAGAGGGCAGCAATACAAAGCTCCCAAGTTCCTTTGTGGCCTCAACTGGCCACAGCAGCTAAAGAGGCAAAGGGCAAGTAGAATTGCATCCCTCCTCCACTGGAACCATGGGTAGCTACTTGGAGACACAGTCCCAGCAGTGCATCTTTCTACTGCCTAAAAATCTCCAGAGTACTTTCATGAGCTCCAAAGCACTCAGTTACTCTAGAGTTCCACCCTCAGTGATTCTAGTATCTCAAACCAGTAGGTTCTTTTGATGTCACATCATGTCTTCTATCACATTCAGAACTAGCACCAGCAATCCAGACACCCTCAGCAGCAACTAGTTTTTCCATTGACCTCTTGTCACTCCTCTGCTTTGTACCATTACTGAACATGGACAGTAATCAGAGTTAAGGAAAATAAAAAAAACCAGAAGGAAAGACAATGGTTAAAAATATATTTAAGTATAATGGACAAGAAACACACCAGTCTCACTCTGGCCCTTTTTCTGGTACCTTATATTGCATTTCTAATCCTTTTGCCTGTTTGTTTGTTTGTTTGTTACTATAAGTAAGTTCTTTTATTGCTCTTGTCTTATGAATTTGAAGTCCATCTAGGATAAGAGAGATTTGGGAGCTGAGACAATATGCATTTAATTTTACCTCTGAGACTTCCGCAATGGACCCAAGGTCTTCTTTGGGTTCAGGTTCTGGTGCGCCAAGAGTACCAGCAAGAGCATCTAGTGCATCATCACTGATTGCTGCCTGGATTTAAGAAAATGTGCAGATCATATTGTGAAAAAAGACACATGGTTTATCTTACACGTCTCCCTTTACAATGCGTGTGGCACTAAGCAGCAGGCTTTTGGGCCTTTGCTCAAAAAGAGAGAACATTAGCATTTTTAATGTCTGCTCTGCTGTACCACAAAGATCTTTAACACCAGAGGGCAGCAGATAGCAAGCTCTGATCACACTTGCAGCTTTTTATCAAAATAAAAACTCCCTCAAGGAGACACAAAAGCAGAGACCCCAATACTACAGACCATGAGTACTTCACCGCATGGCCTTAGCCAAAACCAGAAATTACATTATCTTTCCAGATACCAGAATGAAAGATGAGTTTTATGAGCACAAGAGAACATAATCATAACCTGATAGTAAAAGCACACCACACAACTAAAAAAAAAACAAAAACCCCAAGCTCATTTTTCTAACCAGGTCTCGGACTGGGTTTTTTGGACCTATGAAAGTCCTACAGATGATTCCAAAGCCAAAATTACAGGCTCAATCCTGTAACATGCAGAGAACACCTCTTGAGAAGCTCTCAACATTTGTAATTTCCATTGTATTTAATATGTTCAATGGAATTTCAATTGAAGCTGCAGGTGCTCAACACCCTGCAGGATCATGTTCACATTTTTGCATGAAATGTGTCAAATGCAGATATAGTATTATAATTTAATTAGTCAAAAAAGGAAATGTATATACCTCTTCCAGTTTTGGTTTCTTCTCCTTAGGAGGAGCTGAGCTCCTGACTGAACTTGTTGAGTGTGCTTGTACAATTTCTCCTTCCTCTGTTGGCTTCTTTTATGCAAGGAGAAAATGAAATATTTAGTTACTGGCAAAGCTTGCAACAAGTGCAAAAAAGGGAAGTTTAAAAATCCTCAATTGGCAAAAATCAATACCTCTTTCACAAGTGTTGTCTTCTCACCAGGAGCAGAAGTACTGCAGGTAAAACCAGATGCCAGAGCATCCGCAATATCATCATCTGTCATTGGTGTCTAAACAGAAATCACATATTAGGTTACCATTAACATTCAAAGGTCAGTGGCTGTGAAAACCTATTTGTGTGCACTGTGTGCTTACTGAAGTAGCAATATGCATTTAAGGGATCATTCTTATACTTTTATCTCAGAGCAGTAAGAGAAAGAAAATCCTGTAAACTTCTTCCTGCACTTCACATCAAAATGTAGCTTCCCCACCCACATTTTAATTGTAAACTTAAAGTGAAGTCATTCCTTTAGCCTGAAGGAATGATCCTGCTATGTACACTGATTCAAGCATTCTTTGCCATAAAATTTATTAAATGATTCCTGCATGCATAAATGTCAATAGCACCCAATATTATCAGGTTCAATCTCTTAAACAGAAGTATTTGGTTTAGTTGTTTCAACTTCTTTTAGCTTTCCAAGACCATCCATAATAATTAAAAATTCTGCACCAAAACTACAGAGACTTCTCATTGAATTCAATGAGAGCTGCACATGGTTGGTGCCTCCCAGAATACAGCATTTGCTGAAGTTGCAGAAGTTAACTAAAAAACTTTCCCCAAACCTGATGATGATAAATTTTCATCTTTTGAGATGCAAATCTAACCTTACCTGAGATGATGATTCTTTTTTTTCTGGTGGTACAGCTTTTTCATCTCCTTTACCCTGAAAGGCAAATCAGTTCTGTGGTGAATGAATGATAATCCCATTTAAAACAAGAGAATTCTATTACACGTCTGATTTTGCTCAGTTTACTTACCTCCAATAATTTTCTGTATGCTGGAGGGATAGAACCCTCCCGTTTACCCAGTTCTTCAATATATGTAGAAGAAAATGAATCCTGAAACAAAAAGCAAGTTAATATTCTTGTAATGTCTGTTGAAACCAAATTTAAATTACTGATTTATAAAAATTAGTGCATATATTCTACCATGTAATGAAGTAGCCCTCTCCCCAGCTCACAAAAAGCCACTGCCACATCTAATGTCTCTTTCCAGAAAGTTTTATTCTTTCAACACAGGCAAAATTAACAAAATCAGTTTTTCAGTCCACCATGGACTACAGCTCCCAGGGGATTTTCCCCGCTACCTCTCCATCATTCCTCCGGGAATCTTCCATTCTCTAGTCAATGAATACCATATCACCTAGGACTTTTCCCCAGCAGGTTCCCAATTCCTCATCTCCCAAACTGCTTGCTGCACCTGTAGCTCTCTGGCTCTGAATCATCAAGCATCTCCCACTTGCCCAGGTTCCCTCTTTTAAATCTAATTGAGGTCAGTTGACCAATCACAGGTACACTGGCCCTGCTCCCTCTTCAAGGGGACAGTCATCCTATGACATACCAACTAGAGACACTTCTGAAAAAAGAGACAGGCTTAAGTACAATAAATGACCAATCTCAAACTTTTACTGCAGATAACGGATGTGAATTTTAGATCCTTTGGAAACACCTCAGTCTACTCCACTCCCTTACTTCAACACTAGTTACAATTCCATTACCCACTCTATCAACTGAGTTTGCAACCTTGGCGCAGTTTAATCCATCTCCCCTCTCCTCGTGCTTCCAAGTTCAAAAATGAACATAGCGTCTTCTCAGATTCCTAATGCTCTACTATGTGGCAAGTAGAAGAGTAAGCAGTGAGAATTCCCTTTACGTATCAAAGCTTTTCTCTGTTCTCTTCAGCAACTTTGATTTAAAAACTTGGTCTTTTAATAAATCTGTCAAACAAGTTCCTGTTTGGTGAGCAATTCAAATAGCAACTTTTTCCAGTTCACTTACACTTCACCGTGGTATTCTACAGTATACCTAATACTGCATAATTTTTTAGCTACTAAAGCAACACTAAATTGTGTTGGAAGCATCTCATCTGTCCAACAGAAAAATAGTTACTATTTTTTAAAATATTATGAAATCACAAGGATAAGTACTGAGCCCTATGATAACAAGTAACATGGACATGTATTTTAAGGAAAAGTCTATTTTCACATAAAAAATTCAATACCGTAACTTCTGGGCCACTGTAGACTGGACTGGGAGGGACATGTTCTTCAGGTCCTCCTAGAGTACCTATCAGGTCATCTAAGGCCTTATCTTGGTCAGACTGAAAAATAAGTAGATATACAAGTTAAGACAGTGCACAGCATGCAAAGATTCATCTCAATGTGTAGCATTACTACGAAATTTAAAAAAAAGAAAAAAAAAGATTTTAAAATTTCTCCTTAAATCTAAGAAACCAGCCTACATTTAGATTATCATTTGAGTATATAAGATTTTACTGTTGTGCCTGTCAGCTCCATTCATGCATACAGAGGAGTTAACTGAAATTTACAAAAATCTTTTCCCGCCTTCAATCAACTCTCAGCAAAGGGAAGTGCTCATGTCACATGAGCCAGGGATCATTGAAGAAGAATGTCCATTATTCAGAGTAAAATCCAGTAGTTTATTGCTTGTGAATCAAATAAAGCAGTAGTCTAGCCCCCACTATTTAAAACCACCATGAAAAATGACACTATTATGATTAGATTAATGCAACTTTTATGAAAGGTCTCTTTTTGCATTAATAACCAGAATAGTGACCCTCTAAGGTTGGCCTACACTAGACAAGAGCTATGCAGGATGGCTAGCTTCCAAATTGCAGGACAGTCAAGGAGGCCAGGATTTGGCTCAATAGGAAAAATTAAGATGCAATACAGAGCTGTTCTAGGCATAGAATTTTCAACTCTTCCCTCTCTGATAGATGCATTATCTGCTACATTTCTAGTTTTTCTGGTATAAATGTCGAGGGAGCTTGAAATTCTACTGATTTTCTCTTAATTTTATAAAAATAGATTAAAGATCAGATAAGACATTGATATGGGACAACAGAGTGTCAAAAAAAACATGGCCATAAAGAGACTTCTTATTTCTGTTAAAAAGGAAAGCAAGAAAATCTAAGGTAAATACCCAACATTTAGCAGAAATGCACATGAAATCTCACCCTGCACTACTGGCACAAGGAAACAAAACAATATTGAAGAAGCTATTGCAAATGGAATAAATCTTAGTGGTGTGGGTTTGTTGCCTTTCCTCTCAAAGCAGCATCTAGCTTCTCTGGTTAAATACAGGTTACTACAACTTAAGACCTGGATGGAAGGAGATATTTTGAGGAGAAGGAGCATGTGGCAGGAAGAAAGATCCTTTGTAGATTTCTCCTGGAAACAAATCTAGAAACCCGCTCTGAATCAGTACAAGTTCAGCAAATATTAAATATTTGCAGAGGCAATTGTTTACCAGTTACCTCTCAATTTCAGTGACAAGATTACTTTTAGTCAGCTCACTAATTAGTTATTATTTAATAAAAAGGTTTATTTTTCAAGATGGAAATACTGAAGTATGATTGATCGCAGTGTTAGACATAGGAAAACTTAGGAATTAGGAAAACTGTTTTACACAAGGAGATTTTTATGTAAGTGTATTGTTACCTACTTTTGCAGGTGGCTTACTAGATGCATCTTCAACTGCTGAAGATGGAGCTGTGGATTTATTTTCTTTAGTCTGAAAAAAAGTGAAAATAGTGCTGAAAACAAGAGTAAAAGAGTTAGGTTTATACAAAGCAGGTGACTTGTGTTAGACTGTAGTTACCCACCTCAGCACTTGGCTTATCAGCTGTAGCAACCAAACCAGCGGCAGTGACTGCACCCACTGTACCTGCAGCTGCACCACTAGCTAGAGATTTATTTTTGGATTTAGGCTAGGGGGAAAAAAATAAAATAAAAATAAAGAGAATGCATACTTATAAGACTGTGTTAACAACTTTTAAAAGAGAAACAGTCAAATTCAATAGAAATATTCTAGCCTCGTATATCTTACATTGCTTCAATTTTATCGGTTCCAAAGTTGAAGGACAGAACATGAATATGTTTCAAGAGCTTTTACACATTTTTTTTTTTTTTTAAAATAATAAACACAAAATGCCAGGCGGCCCTTTCCTTGCTCACTTGCAGTGTCACAAACAAGCAGGAAGTAAATTGTAACTGCTGACCCAGTTGGCCTCTGGGTCTTCCTGATTTTCTTTTTCTAACCATTACTGTCGCTAAGCAACATTCTGGGATGAAGGAAAAGTGCAATTTTAGTGGGATTCTCTCTTCTCATCCTCTGATAACATTGAGACAGTATGGCTTAGGACAAACTATACATTAATTTCTGGTGCAGGAGAAAGTTCGTTAGCTTTTCAATGGTACTAAACTTTAATACGTAAGTATTTTATAAAAAGATTATAAAAATCTACTCAAATGCACTAAATAGATAATTTTACTCTGTTAGTTTATATTTCTTCATATGCAGGGTTCATTATAAGTATAAAACATCAAGACAGAAACTGAGTTCTGAATCTCTGAAATTCTCATTTACTGCAGCTTCCTCTTAAAAATGCTATTTCACTGCACTAACTTGAAACACTGTCATTGACTGAATTCCAATAATAGCAGCCAGTGCTAAGAGAGAAAGACTATTTTACATAACGCAGTCTCAAGTCTGTAACATGCAATGACACCAGCTTGTACTCAGTGTTGTTATATAGCCTTGCTGGTCACAAGATTTCAGAGAGCTAAGGTGTTTGAGATAATACCTTTTATTGGAACAAACTTCTGCTGGTGAGAAAGACACACTACTGAGCTTACACAAAGACCAAGGAAAAGCTCTATGTAAACTTGAAAGCTTGTTCCTCTCACTAGCACACTTCAAAGCTGGCAGTAAAGAAGTGCCTAGTGACTGAGACAAACATGGCTTATTTCCTAACTTCTCTTTTCAATTCTTTGGAGGTGACAAGAGGGAGGGACGCAGGGTGTCTTCCCTCAAAGCCTTCAGCTGCCTGGGAGCTATAAGTAGTAGAACAATCTGGCACAGCCTGCCCTAGGTTCAGATCTACCTCCCTAAAGTAAGAGCTATGAAGAAAGGAAAGCCAGGAAGGCAGCATGAGAGGATAGGAAATTGAGGAAGTAAAATGAATTTGTGAAATCTGGGATTTCAACATTTGTCACAAATTATGATATACTTTCATTCACAATTTTCTGGGACAAAAGCAGGACTTCACAGCTCAGGAAGTCTTTATACTTCAGGTGTACTGGGATGACTCTGGCCACATGCTTCCTGCTACCTAGCCACCAAATTCCAGGATAGCTCTATTTTGCAATCAAAGGTGTGACTGCCACTAAGATAGAAATGCCCACTCTAGCTTCTATCTAGGTAAGATGACTACACATAGAGTTGTAGATGCAGCACCAGAGGCTAGCAATGCAAGAATGTACCTCAGGTTCTGGAAATGCTTTTATAGCCCATGCTGGGCTCCATGCCACGACCTCTACATTTACTTTAAAGCCATAGTACCTACACTAAATCTAGCTGGTGCTGCAATCACACATCCCAATGCAGTGTAGACATACCCTAATTTTCAGACAGCCATCTGAGAGAGATTTACGAAATGATAGTAATTTCAGTGCTTATTTTCTCATTTTGCTTTCTACCTCCTTTTTTATCTCTGATCTCTTCGAATTGACTCCTCCTGTTCTTCATTCCCTTCTCTGATCCAACCAACCAAATGACCATCCTTTAAGATCCCTTCACTCCTACAGGCTATGAGGGGGTGCCGTACACCTGCATACTGTCAGTTTCCACATTTAAGCTAGTCATCAGCACTTCAAAAATCTGCATGAAACACTCAATGAAGGAAGGAGCCAAGCATCAAGTAGGGCAGTGCTCAGGCATTAAACTGAGCAATGAACATACCTTTGATTGACACTAGGCTCCCCTGCCTGCTCCCGTTTTATTTAGGAAGGAAAGAGAGAGAAATTGACAAGAGTATGTTTATACTGCAGTGTAATCTGATAGTTCAGGCTGAGCCTCTAGCCTAACCTCTCTTGTCTAGACACGGATCATGCTAACCCAGAGCTCAGACCCAGGTCCCAATACCCCATAAAGGTAGAAGATTTGAGCCTGCACCATGCCAAGACCCAAGATTCAAGCCTATTGTTTTTGCAGTATAGATGCAGCCACACTAGGCTTATGCTCCTGGAGTCTCTCAAAAATATTCCACAACTCTACGGGCCATCTTTCTTTACCTCAGGACAGTCAAGCTTTCCCACACTGCACCATAAAACAAGAACTAAAGCAGCCACATTTTGGAAGGATGCTAGGAAGTCTGCAATATGGATGGTTGGACTTGGGGCCACAGAATACACTGGAGCTACAGGTTGTGACTCAGGGTTCAGCAATTTCTAACCTGGGTTACAACAGAGTGTATTCACTCAAGCCCTAGGTTAACAAACCTCGAGTCTGCTAACTTGAGTTCTTCTAACCATGGCCTTTTATTGCAGTGTCAACCCAAAAAATGGCCAGAATCAGGCAGAACTGCCAAAAGTCTCAAATGTGCAGTGACTCTGGATTAGTCAGGCCCTCAACTGTCAATGGTTTTATATGGTTTACCTTCAAAAACATCTGCAACATATCACAAACCTAAGATTAGCATAAGAGAGGACATGAAGCTTGGAGGAACATCCTTCTTGCAGAGCACCTGTTAAAAGATGCTATTTCAAGTTAAGTCATTTATAGTCTATAGACAATGCTTATATGCTAGTCTCTTCAGTGCTTTTCAAGATATTATTAAAGTTAAATGAGCAAATTTCATAGGGCCAATTAAGTCCCAAAAAGTAAAGCTTTTACATGCTTACTGTAGCTTAGACTGTAGATTAATCCTGCACAGAATGGTTTCTCACACGCATCTTCAAAAACACTGTCTTTGGGAAAGGGACTGGCTTTTTGTTCAGGGTTCATGCATGACAAGAGCAACAGAGTCCTGGTCCAAGACTTGAACTAATAAGAGCTCCCACAATTCAGACAAAACAACAACAAGTAATAAAGGAATTGCCACTTTGCTTTACCTTTTGTTCTTCTATTGAAGACGCTTGAGTTGATTGGTCAGTCTGACTGGTGGCCACTTTTCCTGGACTAGTTTGTTTGGATGGGCTTTTTGCCTGTACAACCAGAAAGGTGCTGTTAATGCGTCAGATGGATTTTAATACTGGTTTTTGTTTTAAGAAAACTAATAAACAAACAAAGCAAACAAACAAAACCAGAAGAAAATAGAAGTAACTTACCCCACCAGGTTCCTTTTGTTTCTCTTTAGATTGCTGTTTAGTGTGAGAATCAACTGGCTGTCAATAATAATACAGACATATTAGAATATATAGCTATATTAGAATATATTTAAAAATATTTAACTAAGGGGTATTCACTCAACTAAACTAGACTAAAATCATTAACATACATGTAATATTCATCTGTTCTGCTAGACAATTTAGAGACACAGGAAATTATTATTTTCTGATTGTTAGGACTGCACAAACAAAAAGAAAACACAATTCCTGCTCCAACCAGATTATACATATCCCAAGGGCACAATCATGGGTTTAACCTACTTAAAAGGGGAAAGCCATGTCTGGGAGTTGTTGTAGCCAAACTTTAAAAACAATGGAGTTTTTCAAGGGGTTATAAAAATACTTCTTTCAATCTGTTTAAAGCCTTTTTGTTAGCTATAGACTCCTAGCTGTTTACTTCATGGCAGTAATTTTTCCTTTAGCCTCTCAAGTCATCTCAACGTAAGGCATGGTTCACACTCAGCTAGCTCAGCCAGCGAGTGCAGTCATACTCTGGTGCCATATGATATGAAAAAGCACAGTTAGAGTTTGTGAAAATGAATTTCTCTTCATTCATTCATTCACCATTCAAAATTTGAGGGAAAAGATCTCAGAAGAGCCCACATAGGTTATCTTATTTTTGTAAAAAATGTACTTTCAGCTTGGTCAAAAATAAAAATCAGCCAAAACTGTATTTGCCCTTCAAAAAAAAAAAAAAAATCCTAAACTCCTTAGAAAAACAAAGCAAGCAAGCAAGCAAACAAAAAAAAAACCCTAGTTTTTCAAGTTTCTTACCCACTTCCTGGAGAATAGACAAAGCCAGACAGAAAAAAAAAAACAAAACAAAACCTAATATTAAAAAAACTGAAACGTTCTAGGCAGATAAGGAACCTATTCCTCTCCCCAGGAAAACTGGACAGGACAGCAAACAGTTGGCAGAAGAAGCCTAGACTAAATAGAATATATCCTTGTGAATTCTAATGCAACCATGCAGCCAAGCAGATATGGGAGGAAGGGTACTGAGGCACAAGGTGTAGGAACCAGGGCAGCTGCTACCAGCTGGCTGTGGCCCCAAGTCAGGGTTGCGGGGTGGGGGTGCATCTGAATTTAGATCCGGTCCCAGCCAGGGATGTAGGATCGGCAGCAGGAGCCAGATCCAGCCCCAGGCAGGTACATGGGGCCAGTGGCAGAAGCCAAATCCGGCCCCAACTGGGGACGCAGGGCCAGATCACTGCCACTGGTAGCAGGAACCAACCTTGACCCTGACCAGGAACCCAGGGCCACTGGATCCAGCCCCAGCTGGAGACTTAGGGCCAGTAGCAGCGGGAGGCAGATCTGGCCTCTGCCCCAATCCCAGCCCTGGCGGTGGCAGGAGCGAGATCCAGTCCCTGGCTGGGGACCCAGAGCTAGCAGGTCAGATCAGGGGCAGGGGGTGGAGCAGGGGATGGGCCAGGACCCTGAACATTTTTTCACAGCAACAACGCCCCTGCACACATACCCTAAAAGTATAAAAGGTACAGGGTAGATTTAATGCTGGTTTTCTGCTTCAATATCTGCTGGTAGAGGGGAAACCCAAACAGAGTATCTGCTCCACAGAAATATACTACTTAGACTCCTAACATGTAGAATTCCATATCAACCTTATTTCCTTGTGTTTGCTTCCTTGTACCCATTTGAAGAGGTGGAAGAATCTGGTGCTGTGGCAGCAAAGGATTTCGCTTATCAGACTTCTCTAGGAATACATGATAATTTAACAAAAGCAGTAGCTTACCTTTGGCAACTGAGCTACTTTTCCAGGTTCTGTTTTTGCAGCCTGTGGGGTCTAAAATATACACAATATTATATTTGTAACAGAGATAAAAAGCATCATCATTCTTATTAATGACTGTCTTTTAAAAAAAAAAAAAAATTCTGTATTTATACTGTCATGAGCACTCATATGTATAATAAAAATAAATAACTTTCCCATCCTGCAACTTACTACATGGGGGCACAGGATGTCATCCACGCATTATAAATTACTGGAGCAGGGCAGAAAGACAGCAGATAAATACGCACACATATTATTTATATACACGTTTCCCCTGAGCCAGGAAATAAGAATGTTGAGTGAAGATAACCAATCATTTGAGTCTCCTGAACCAAAAAGTTGTTCCAGCCACACCTGAACGTTACTCCTACGATTTATCTCAACTCAGAGTACAGTATGTATAAATAATATGTTGTATATATAGGGTCTATCAGTTCCCATAAGAAATAAATCAGCATGGTTATTACCAGAGAAATTTCTGAAGACAGGAGCTTCTACATACATTTGTTTACTTTACTGAGGCCATGTCTATAGTAGGAGTGCTTTGCCAGCATGGTTATACTGGTATATTATATTGCCAGAGCACTTCTAGTGTGGACACAGCTAGACTAGCACAGCTGTGATTTTGCTTGCACAGCTTGTTCCTCTCCCCAAACAAAATAAGGCTATGTCTACACTTAAGCCACTAAAGGGCAGACACTTACTACAGAGATAGGAGGGGTTCTCCTGTTGTTACGGTAAATCTACCTCCCCAAGAGGCATTAGCTAAGTCAATGAATGAATTCTTTTGTCTGCCTACTGTCATCTAGAGATGTAGGTTGTCTTAACTATGTTGCTGAGAGCTGCAATTTTTCACAGCCCTGAGCAATGAAACTGGGTCAATCTAATTTTCTATTACAGACCAGTCTAATTATAGAAGTAAAAGTGCAGTTTTGTGAGTATAACAGAATTTACTCCATTGGCTTCCGCCAGAACAGCTATGTCCATCACATATCACACCGCATCACACCCCTGAGCAACAGGAAAACTTTTCAGTGTGGACATCACCTGACATTATTAATTATTATTATTGTGGGGAATCTCAATTTACTCCTGTAGAATTAACACAGCTATTGAAGAGTCAGCTGTTAGTCAGTGGCTCAGCATTCTTTTTCAGTTCTAGTTGCCTAACCATTGAGTGAAATCCTACTTTCTGTGACTATTGAACTGACTATTGAGTTGACTCCTGAACATTGACTTTTAGATCCTAAACTGAGTGTCAGGCG
Source organism: Podocnemis expansa (assembly GCA_007922195.1). Classification (NCBI taxonomy): domain Eukaryota; kingdom Metazoa; phylum Chordata; order Testudines; family Podocnemididae; genus Podocnemis; species Podocnemis expansa. The sequence continues at coordinate 4,318,100 of ML682066.1, forward strand.
ATCAGCTAGAAAATACATATTTTTACTGGTAAGGGAGACACATTTAGAGACAGAAACAAACTAACAAGAAACCACATTTTTATAGTTATCCACAACTGAATCACATTTAAAATAAAACAATGGATATAACCACTAAAGTATTACTTAAGTGTGCCATTTGTCTACTTTAATTTTGCAAGCTTTTTCCCTTTATCTGAGAGGCATTATAACCTATGTAGGTGTATTTGGCTTTTAACAGTATTAGTTGTGAAAGGTACTGACCAGTTTACTAATTTAGTATGCAACAATTTAAAAAAAAAAAAAATCTAGGCACAGATCCACTATAAATGTACATGTAAGATTCTGAGGTTGTACATGCATGATGGATGCAAGTGACACAAAGAGCTGGAAGCTACAGATTGAGCTATATGGCATGACATTGTAACACAGTCAGGATAATTCAAGTCATAGAAAACAGAGAAATAGGAGTGAAATTCCTTTATTCCACACCAAAAATAAATCACTTCACCTCTTAGACCATCATGTATTTTAAACATACTGATACCCTCTGGGCTTTTCATTTACAAAGCCGATCAAGAAGTTTTGTTTCTCAGATACTTTCACAGTCTGTATGCATGTATTTACATACAATATGCCTACCATACATATGTATACAAACAAACATATGTACATATTCTAACATGCACACGCCCCCCCCCCACACACTCAATACCATCAGTCAAGTAAATCAGTTATCAAAGCAGGAAATCCTAATCCTCTAACATTATTGCATTATCAGTCAAACAGATTTTTGCCATGAGTTGATTGCTGGAGCAATAAGGAAATGCAACAGATGTGAAGGCGAGAAGAAACAGAATAATTTGTTTTTCACAATTGATTCCCAAGGTGTATTGGGCCCATAACACAGACTGCAGTGCAAAAAAGCATGATAAATGAAAGACTGGCATTGAAAATTATTAGCTCATGCCTCATGAGGAAAGCGCTAAGTGGTGAAAACATGCTGCTGCTGTGACTGAAGAGAGAGAACATAGTCAATTGTGCATCACCTGAACTTTGGTTCTCTTCCTGCTCTGAGACTGCAGTCCGCTGGTCTGGCTATGGCTTGAAGTAGCCTGGTATTAAAGTACAAATTCTGTTTTTTTAAAAATGCATTTCCCAAGAAAGGTAAAGGGACTTGTAAAGGGGAAATGAGATTAAAAGTAAAAATATTCTACTACTTTTTACAGTGTGCATGAAAACAGATGTACTGAAACATCAAGAGATGTCTGTTACTGAGAGTTAAAGTCAAACCTCTGTGCTGCTCACTTTACCAGTATTTTTATTAGTAACCATATGCGACTATTTCCTGGTAGTGCAAGTCAACCTTTTTGTGATTGCTCTAGACTGAAAAGTAAAAATGGGATTGTACATTTACTGGATGGCTTATGCTTTAAATTCTTAAGAGAGTTAATGTATTTTAGAGAATAAACGTTAAACAGAATTGTTCACATTACAAAGTATTCTGTTATATAAATAGTAGAAGAGATGGCATCAGATAAGTAAGAGTCTGATTTAGGAAATAAAATTTGTAACTAGATGTGTTTTCATTTGCCCTGCAACATAAGCTCTTCCTGTCTGTTTAGATCTTACAAGCAAGTAATGAAGAAACATGGAGGATCCTGCTTTCAGAGTTCATGAGGGAAGTGGATAGGCAACTTGAAAGAACAGTGAGACGTATACAATCTGAGAGAAGGGGCAGAGGAACAGGAGTTGGAGACTAACTTTGTTTGCCATTCAACATAGAAGTTACATATCAAAACAGTTACATTTCAAGATGCTGAAAGAAGTTCCAGGATCTGGAGAACAGTGCTTCTTATTTCTCTATAGAAGCACGGAGTCCTGTGGCACTTAACGACTAACAAATTTATTTATTGCATGAGCTTTCGTGGGAGAAAATCCCACTAAACTCCCACAAAAGTTCATGTGATAAATAAATTTGTTAGTCTTTAAGTGCCACAGGATTCATTGCTTCTTTTGCTGAACTAGACTTAATACGGCTGCCCCTTCAGAACTTATTTGCCTATGTTTAAGTTTATACAACTCATGGCTTATTTCATTGGCAGCCAGTGGTTTCTATGATCAATGATTCATGACAGGTTCCCCCAAATCTGAATTCTAAGTGACACCCAAAGACTAGAACTGTTCCCCTTGCCATGTTCTGCCCACCCTCTAGCATCACACTGATCTCCCACCCTACTCATCTCATCCCTCCACAATGCCCACATGGCTTTCTTTCTCCCCTCTCCATTTTAATCAATCAACCACTCACATTAACACAAGGCTTTGGGGTTCACACATCATGACAACTCCTAAAGCTTATCCCTGACACAGCTGCAGTGGCTCCCACTTGCACAGAGCAAAGCTGATTATCCTTTTTGGGACTGGGGAATGACACTGAACCTTGAAGGCAAAGAGAGCAAGAACGGGTCTTTATGGGTTAGGAACATGGGAAGAGATGTAATGGAACTGCAATGGGAAACATGTCTCTGACGAACAGAGGCAAGGGCACAGAGAGCAAATGAGAAGAGGTAACTGGGAATGGGGTCCAGATAAGAACCGGCCCTAAGAACATGAAATGACATTTGACATTTGAGGAGCCCTACTCCCTAGGAACTTCATTCCCTTCTGAAGAAACTCCGCTGGGTGCCTCAATCACCAGATTTCCCCTTCAAGGAAGGGATGCGAATTTCACATGAGCTCTTAAAATGGCAAGAGAAGGAGGTAGCACCACGTCTCCTTTTGTAAAGATAGGTCAGTAAATTCCTGCAAGACTATGCTCAGGAGTCCTCATATGGTGTTGGGTGGTGGTTTATGCCTTGCTATTGTAGTTGTATTTTTCCCCACAGAAATTTTTATTTTGAATCCATAAATAGAAAGAAGAGATTACTTTTTCTATTTTTAATAGATGGCCGGTTGGTTGCCATCATATATGTTACATGTAAAGAGCATGTCAGGAGTGAGAGTTTGCTCTTTGATGTAGGTCCATAATTTATCATTGTCAGGAAACAAGCCTTAAATTAGTGACTGATAAACAACCAACCTCAAAATTTATGAGTAGTTATGATCATGCAAGCTTAGACAATAGTTTAACAATTGTCCAGCTTATTGTCAAGTGCTGAGTATCTAGATCTTGCTGACTATATGTGGAGGCTAAGATTTATCAATTAGATTTTTTGGCATCCATTGTAGCTATACCTGTCAAAACAGCTGAGTCACAAACATCCTTGAGGAATTGCAGCATCGTGTTGTTGAAATGGAAGAGGTGGTACAAAGGAAAAGGAGAAAAACTGATTTTTAAAAAAAAATATTTTGACATTCAAGTAATTGGTGATTTTAAAGGTGTCACAGCTCTGAAAAATGTTACCAGTTTCTGTTTATTTGTAGATGTTTGCCCACGTGCTCAGGGTTTAACTGATTGCCGTATTTGGGGTCGGGAGGGAATTTTCTCCCAGGATATACTGGCTAGAGCTCTGGGGGTTTTTCACTCTCCTCTGTAGTTTTGGTCATGACTCACTTGCTGGTGGATTCTCTGTATCTTAAAGTCTTTAAATCATGATTTGAGGATGTAAATAACTTAGTCATAGGCTAGAGATTTATTTTACTGCAGGAGTGGGTGGATGAGGTTTTGTGGTCTACATTGTGCAGGAGATCAAACTATTTAACCATATTGGTCCCTTCTGACCTTATAGTCTGTGAGTTATGAGTTCATGAAGTGAAGCTTCACTTGCTAAATCAGATTGCAGACTAAACCAGAACGCTGAAGTGGATTCTCCCTAATACCAACAAATGCAAACAGGTTGATAGTAGAATTCAGCCTCAATGTGGCAAGATCAAATTCAGACCTATCAGTCTCGTATGTGGTTTATGTAGGTATAACATTAGAAAAATCCATGTCTCGTACCATTGCATTGTTCCCCAATTGATCTAGCCTGGAAAGCTGACAACATATTGAAATGAATAGGAACCCTATTCTGCAGTACAGAATTTCTGTCAATTTCAGTATTCTGACCCTGAACAAGAATGTAACAAATGGCAGGGGCAAAATCATTATTTTTATATTATATAGCCAGCCCCCACCATGGGGTGGCAGAGCCATGGAGGTGGGTGCCGTCTGAATACGACCCCTGCCGTGGAGAGGCAGCACCCGCGGCAGGCTACAGCCACAAGTCACCCCAACCTCCTCCCTACCCCCTCTGCCCTGCCACTGGCTTCCTCCGCTGCCCCAGGCCGACCCCCACAACCCCCCTCCCCTGCCACTGGCTTCTCTCATTGCCCTGTGCCAACCTCCATCCCATTACCTTTCCCCAGCAGCTGCCCATCCCCGAGCCCAACCCCTCTCCCCACTCAAGGCCCTCTTACCTAGCTGCCCAGGAGCAGCCTGCCACAGGCTGCTCCTCCTGCCCTGAGCATGATCTGAGCATGCTCAGGACAGCAAGGGCATTTTTAAAACTCCCAGCCTGGGGCAGAGCAGCTCCCTGCCATTGTCTGACTCTCACTGCAGCAGCACCACTGGCATCATCCAGCCCCAGCACCCAGGGTGGCCATGGACCCATTTAGGTAACTGTGGCCCGGCAGGGGTCCACAGACCACAGGTTGGGAACCACTGGACTAACAATTATTTAATGCATAATTTTTTGTGGGAGAAAGTCTTTAAGTGCCACAGTACTCCTTGCTTGTTTTGCTGAACTAGACTAACACGGCTACCCCTTTGGAACTTAACAACCTTATCAAAGGCACAGGACAACATGTAATAAAGACAACAGGAAGAAAGGTAATGAGAACATGTAATTTCACTTTGACTACCGCTCAAATCCTGCACTGGCATTATTCACATAAATAAAATTTCACCTCTGAAGATTTGCAGGCTCTGATCTTATGTGCATAACTCAGAGTTTCTGAATAAGCTAAAATTAGTACTGATTAATTTAACCCAGAGTCCTCAAAGTGTTTTGCATAAAAGAACCAGTGTCATTATCCCTATTTTGCAGATGTGGAAACAGAGAAGTGACTTGGTCAAGGTCATGTAATGAGATAGTGACAGAGTCTGAAGTAAAATCCAGCTCTTCTGACTCACAAATTGAAAAGATTCACTCCTGCGGACTTCATACCTTTGTTTCAGTGGGCTTCATATCCAGCACTTTTGTTGCAGTAGTAGAAGTGGGATGAGTCTGGTGGGGGGGGAAATTAAAACATTACTTCAAAACAGTTTCGCCTTCACTTAAAATGCTAGCCAATTATTAATAAAGATGTTCATATCATTCAAGCATATAGAGCTGTTAAAATTCAGGCTAAAATTCAGGTTGAATCCTGGAGATTAAGCGTATCACTTTTATTCTGATTCTCCATCACACTGGAGAACATATTCCTATTCTGCTTCTCTGAGCTGGTAGCATGCCTTGGGAGCCCTAGAGAAACCCTGTAAAAGTACACTGAAAGCAGACTTCGAGCTGAATACTCCAACATACTGTATAAGAATCCTGCCCTCCAATATCAAAACACATATAGATACTGAAATGTATATACTAAAAATAGGATTCTTACATATTGTAATATACTTGCTCAAAGACAACCTTGGATTAATTATGTTTTTTCATATTATGAAGTCATCCAGGTTCTTGCTACATGACTAAATATCTGTGCCACCCGTTCTCACAGTAATCACCCTCAATGTCATGAAATAAAGATGCATACTAATACAGGGGAGCACACCACGCCCAAACACGTAATGCTACACATCACCATCAAACTTGTTAGAAGTGTTAAGTCACCTTTTCTCACAATATAGTGACAAAATAAAAATTTAAGAATAGCCATACTGGCTCAGACCAATGATCCCCCTAATCCAGCATCCTGTCTTCTGAGAGTGGCCAATGTCAAGTGCTTCAGAGGGAATGAACAGAACAGGTAATAATCAAGTGATTCATTCTATCACCAGTTCCCAGCTTCTGGAAAACAACAATCTTTGCCTTTATCTGAAATATATGCAATAAGCAGAATTCACAGCTTCCCCTCTCTTTAGCACCATGTAATACATGTTATGAATATCTTACAGTGATCTCTCAGAAAGTACTTTCTCAGAAAGCAGTCTGTTTAATGTGATTATGCCAAACATAAAGCTACCGTGTTGCCACCTCTGCCAAAAGCCTCACAGAACGGTTTCACTCCATGTTGTAAATGTCTGTTATTACATAAAGACAGAGATGAAGGGGTTATCTCCAAGCAGAAAAGCCTGAGAAAAGGACAGGCTACAGTGTTACCACCTGTCAAAATGCCTCACAGAAAGGTTTCACTCACTGTTGTAAAGCCATTTTGGATGGTTTCCTTTCCCTGTTCTTGGAGGTGGTGCATGTCCATGTATGTTAGCCAACAACATGCTGCTGCATAAAATGTATTCTCCATTTATCACAATCTAAGCATACAGAACAAAGCAAGTTTTGTCTCTGGTGCAACGCAGGAATGCATGTCAGGCTTGGAGATAAACATTAAAATATTGCCTAGTAACTGGCACAATAGCTGACTCATTCATGGCTTAAATAGAACTCAGAGTGCCTTTAACATGTTCAGAGGCACACCCTATTATTATACTGTAAGAATAATTAACTCTTATTGACCTGTATCAAACAGGCCACCGTTAAAAAGCCTACATGGTCAAACATATATAGTTAACACAAAACTGTGAAGGTATTTTATTCACAACACTACTGGTATTTGTTATTTCTATATCATCACAACTCAAAAAGTGTTCAAAGGCAGGCAAAACACAAGCATATTCTGTCTATTGAAAGAGTGTAATTCTGCTTTCACAGACATTCATGCAATCCCACTAATTTTAGGGATGTTGGTTACCGTTGTGCATCTGAGGCCAAAGTTTGGCCCAATAGTACTTCTGGTAAAGAAGCTGCTGCTGATTCTTATGTGGGCTCTCTCACAGGCTCCCTGTGTGGTCTCAGGAGTATTATTTAACCTCTTGTGCCTCAAGTTGCCTGTTTATAAAATGAGGATAGTGTAAGGGAAATGTATGTAATCTCTTCTGTAGGACGGTGAGAAAGGTGCTGAAGTGTAGGCCTCGTTGGAGCCATGGGTTGCTATGGTAGTGGGGTCGTTTCTCTGGCAAGTCATGTATCTAACTTTCTTTAACAAGCGGCCTAGAGTTGATAGTTAAAGTGTGTTATCTCCCCTTTCTCATGCTTTTTTCTCCTGACCATCTGGACAAGAAATGTAAGCTAGACAGTCCGTCTTTGTTCTAACTGAAAAGGGAGTATTACCTCCTATCTCCTGCTCACCCTTCTTGGCACCACAGCCTCACAAGAATGTAAGGTCAGCATCTCTAGGCAGAAATTAATGAGTTTGCAGGTACTGCGGCTGCCCGGGATAATGCAAATGATGTCAACAGTAAACAGAGGCGGGGATAATTATATGCATTCTTTAATCATTAATATGTATTTAGTAATGTTAATGTAACCATATAAGGGTCTCTAAAACATTGTCAATCATGTAAGCATTATCATAGCATTATCATACTGTACTGGATAAAAGTGTTGTGATGCTGCCCCTCGGGGCTCTCTCTTGCACTCGAGTTGTTGGGGGGGCCTGCTCAGAGGGGCTAGCACTTCTTTGCTGCCCTCTGATGCAGTTCCTTTTGTTATTCAGCTGAATAATAAAACCTGAACCACACCTCGTTCTCTGCTCATTGGAGTCTCAGCTGGGAACGGGCCTTCATCACTGGGGAGGATCGGTGGTCTCTCTTTCCAGGTTGAGAGCCCTGATTAATTTGTCCCCCACAATAGCAATACCCAGTTCCCAGACTGTTGTGAAGATGAATGGATCAATTAGTTAGTAAATATTTGATTTATGCTTCAAAAAGGTACAAAATGCTATTAGCTAAAATTTTCACTCGACCATAACGGATGGAGGAGATGAAAACCTAGGAGACCACCCTAGCCACCCCGTCTCACTTTCCCTTGGACTCATCGAAACCTTTCAATGGGTGAGAAGGCGCCAAAAATCAGGCCCTAAAGAAGCTGCCCTGCATGACATTGTGTCCTCCATAAACCCATTGGCATTTTCCCAAAAAGTTAATGCTTACTCAGTAGTATGCTCTTTCATACACACAAACACTTATTGATTTCAGCTATGTCAATGGGGAGCTGCACATATCATAGAATCATAGGGTTGGAAGGGACCCCACGAGGTCATCTAGTCCAACCCCCTGCCAAAAAAAGCAGGACCACTCCCATTAGATCATCCCAGTCAGTGTTTTGTCCAGCTGGGACTTGAACACCTCCAGAGATGGAGATTCCACCACCTCCCTAGGCAACTTATTCCAATGCTTCACCACTCACCTAGTAAGGAAGTTTTTCCTAATATCCAGCCTGGACCGCCCCAGCTGTAACTTGAAGCCATTGCTTCTCGTTCTGCCCTCTGTTACTACCGAGAACAGTCGAGCTCCCTCCTCCTTGGAGCAACCCTTCAAGTAGTTGAAGGTTGCTATCAAATCCCCCCTCAGTCTTCTCTTCTGCAGGCTAAATAAGCCTAGTTCCTTCAGTCTTTCTTCATAGGGCTTGTGCTCCAGCCCTTTGATCATTTTGGTTGCCCTCCTCTGGACTCTCTCTAATTTGTCCATGTCCTTTTTGTAGTGGGGAGCCCAAAACTGGACACAGTATTCCAGATGTGGCCTCACTAGTGCAGAATAGAGGGGAATGATCACATCCCTTGATCTGCTGGTAACACTTCTTCTGAAGCCATGACACAAATTTGGCCTCTAAATTTGTTCAAAAGCTTTTAAAAAAGTGGTACACCAGCAATGTAGATATGCAAGAGTTAAAAACTGAATGAAGTGCCTTTAATCTGGAACCACATCTCACCTCTTCTCCTAACTGCTAGGCTCCAAAGGGGCAGCCCTGTTAGTCTAGTTCAGTAAAACAAACAAGGAGTCCTGTAGCATTTAAAGATTAACAAATCTATTTATTGCATGATCTTTTGTGGTAGAAAATCCCACTCCAAAGCATCTGATGAAGTGGGATTTTTCTCCCACGAAAGGTCATGCAATCAATCAATTTTAGTCTTTAAGTGCCACAGGATTCCTTGTTTGTTTTACTTAATTGTTAGGTAATTCACTCCTCAAACCAGTCAGAGCAGATATAGTCAGGTATCAAATGAATTAAAAAGGTAGCAAATGTAGATCCTAGCTTCAGAAATGATTTAAGATTCACCCAGTCTCACACTGTGACTATGGCTTTTGTACTTGAACAAGTAACATGTCATTCCAATACATTTTAAAAACAACTTAGGAAAAATACATCTCTCTTAAATCTAAGACAAATTAATTAATAAGTGGACATATCTATAAATGGAGAGAACATTAGGGAAGTGATCTTGCTTTTCTGTACACAACATTGGTACAACCACTACCAGAATTCAACACCCAGCTTAGCTCTGGTTTATAAACACTTAAAGAAGGATGTTGAAATAATAGGGCATGTTAAAAGGAGGGCCACAATAATGATCTACAAGCTGGGGAGGGAGAAAAGAAAAAAGTCTTACAATGTGAGATTTTAAGGAGCTCAACCTCTTCAGTTTAAAGCTGAAAAGTTAGAATTAGAATAGAATCATAGGGTTGGAAGGGACCTCATGAGATCATCTAGTCCAGCCCCCTAGGGTTTGAACTCAGGACCTTCTGCATGTAAAGCAGATGGGCTAGCCACTGAGAAGTGTTTTGATCACTGTGTAGAGGTACTTACAGATGGAAAGATATCTGAAGATGTGCTTTGGCAGGCACAGCTGAAGGGGGACTGGGGGGTCAGGGAGATCCAGCCTAGCTGACAAAGGTATAGCAAGATCCAATAGATAAAAAAACTGAAGTTAGATAAATTGAACTTTGCAATAAGATGTGATTTCCTAGCAGTGAAAATAATTAAACATTGGTACTGTTTACAAAGGGGGTGGCAGATTTGCCATTGCCTGGGAGGCTTTAAAATGAGATTAGGCCTGTTTCTCCCCAAAGATGGACTCAAGCATGTCTTTCAGAAACTGTATAGTTTGTGGGGCAGGGGATTGGGCTTGGTAGTTGTGGCGGGACTCTTCCAGCTTTAGAATCTGTGAATCTGAACCCCCTGTTCACTCCCTTCCTTCATGAGCCACGGGGAGACCAGGATAGACTGCACTGCCCTCAGCACACTTGTATCATCTACAGCTCTGTGTTAAGACACTGACTGTAATCTTATTTCATCCTTCAGGGCTTCAGCCTGTGATCTGCAGGGATCAGCAAGGGATTTCCCCCCCAGTGCACAATGGGCCAGATATAGTCTGTGTGGACAGGTGGCTGGTTCTTAGTTCACCTTCCTTGGGTGCATTAGATATCGGTCACAGCTAGGAACAGGACACTGGACGGGGTGAACTTGTGTTCTGAGCTGGTAAAAGGAATCCTCTTTCTAAATGCCTGGTTGGTGTGTCTTGTTCACATTCTCAGGATCAACCTCACCAGAGATAAGTTCTGAAAGAAATTTTCCTCCTGATCAGACTGACAGGGAACTTGGATTTCTTTTTTAAAAAAACGTTCCTTTGAAGGACTGGGTGTAGTTCACCTCCTAGGATGATCTGAACATATCTTTCATTCCTGTGGCATACAGTGTAGTCTTGTGATGACTGAAATGCTTTAGTTTAACTAAAATCTTTTGGTTTATAATAGCGGTTTCTGGGTGAAATTTAAAAGCCTGTGACATTGAAAAGGGCACACTATGATGACCTTAAACTCTGTGAAGCTACGTTTTCTGAACTATATGCCCATCTATTTCACAACAAAATTACTGGGTTATGGGGAAGTCTGTATGTGGTTAAATATTCACAACAGAAAGTAATACCATAAGATTCAGAGCAAGTATGTGAAGATAATGTAAATGGGGAATAAAAGTATTTATAATACACTTTTGCTTAAAAGACTCCCTTACCTATATGGTTTATTTTAGACAGGTATTATACAGGAAGAATCAGTGTGCCTTTTTTTTTTTTTTAAACACTTCCATTTGAATTAAAATTACATTCATGCATTTTTCATGCATGGAAACAACCAACCAACCAAAAAACTAAGCAAATCTGAACCAGCATAAGGCTAGTACCTATTACGTCTATCTGACTTTTCAAATATAGTATGCTATATGAAGATTATTTTATTTGCTATGCTGATTTTAGGGGAGATAATTCTAGAAAATTGTAAAAAAAAAATTACTCAAGACAAAAGTTAGTCTTTTTATTAACAACTTCTGTTTTTATGCAAAAACCCTTTAATGGACTTTTGCTAAAGTCAAGCCACTAACCATTTCTGGCTCTAATTCAGCAAAGCACTCATGTATGGTGCTTAAATCTCATTAAAAATCACTAGAACTTAATCTTGTGTTTAAATTTAAACCGGTTTACACACTTTTTTGGAACAGGCAAAGATTGCTGAATCATTACCCAATTGGCTAAATTCCGTAACAGACATGAGCTTTTCAGACAAAAAAGTGTACCCTCGACATATTTCTTGTGTTTATAATTCCACATAAACATTCATTATAAGATTAAGTAATAAACACAAAGACCTTATTGTTAGAAAATCATCCATGTACCCATATAATTGTTCACACGAGATTCCTTAAACCTTCCACAACTTGAGTTCACAAGAAAAGTATTTCTAAAATAAAGTGAACCCCCCCCCCTTAGACACTAAGAGAACCAGAAACTTGTTTTCTCTTTTCAGACAACTCCTCAAAGGCAAGAGCATCAAGAATGAACTAAAAACAGTAGTTGCAGTTCAATTTGCACTGGACTATGGTTTATTAAAGAAAATAACTGTAATATGTAAACTAACTAAACCCAGAACTGAAGTTGCATTGAGACTACAGTACAGCCTTTAGTAAGAGAGGGTAAAAAAATCCAAAGGAGTGGTGTGCATCAAGAACACTAGGTAGAACATTACATGACGATAAAACTGAACCTACAAAAACGGCTAGTCAGCAAATTCCATTCTTAATTGTAAGCTCGAGGAGAGAGTTTTAAGTAGATATTCCATCTGGTTAAGCCATACTATACTGCATATATTGTGTGCATGATACTATAAGCAAATGGAAATACAGCTATTAGATTCAGCATCATATACCAAGAGAAAACTATAATGAACCATGGCAAGCAGATGAAGAGTGTTATGGTTACTAGCAATGTTCCCTCTAATTATTTGCAAACTGTGTGTGGAAAAAAATTTCTTTGTGAGCACCAATATTAGCACTATTGAATTTTTTTGTGCGCACTTTATTTTGTTGTGCACACGGGTTTCATGACCTGTGTGAACGCACACATGCACGCAGTTTAGAGGGAACAGTGGTTACCAGTCCTGCATGATCAAGAATCTGTGTGAGACTGAATTTGAAGAATAATCTGTGGACACTGCCAACATGACAATGCCAAGATTAAAATGTCATCTTCCCTGCAATTTTCACATCACATAGTACAATCTTTGCAATAGATGCCCTTTTAAAACAGCAATAATTAGCTAAGAGAGATCTAATATATTCCTTCTTTTATTTCACCTTGGAGAATAAAAAAGAAAAAAAAAAAAAGTAAGTCCGACTTTATAAATCATACTGGTATATAGCCGATCTCACTGAGCACAGATCTCACATGTATTTCAATGAAGTTTTGGCAAACACAATAAATTAAGTCTGATTTTGTGTGCATACTGATTTTTGCTATGAGCCCAGGAATAAAATTTAAGGCCCAGTCCTGTAAAGATTTACGCTAGTTTTCATTTTTACACTTGGCCCCTGAAGTTAATGGAACTATAGTGCATAAGGGTAAGCACATATAGTAATCTTTCCAGCACTAGGATGCAAGGTTACACTTGTTGTTAAACGTTAATATTTCCTGTCAATGCAAATCAAGAGTATCTTTTAGAAAAGTGGTTAAATATTTAAAATGATCTGATTTACAGTATTTCACATGTAAATAGTGCTAAATGAACAAAGAATAATTTAGCAATATGATGAGATGAATCTTCTGGATAGCAACATTTCCACAGCATTGGTTTAAATTAAAACAGCAAAATGTGGTGGTTTGTTGTTTGAGTGTTGTTCAACTCAGACTTACAAAAGAACAACCGTTGTCTATAAGGATTTAATACCACCCTGGTCTACACCTAATCTGTATGAAGGCAACTCCTGTTTCGACTGCATTCTGACTACTGAAAGTACTCTGGAAAGCCGGCCGGCATGCATTTGATGAGAACTTTATCTACTACTCTCAGTTTATGAATACATGCAAATAAACTAAGTGCTTGACGTAGAGTTAAGAGTGCTGATTGCATCACAAATCCAATTCTAAAAGGTACCGTTTTTAGTGCCACATTCAGTTTGCTTTGTTTAATTGGAAAACGTTCCTTTTGTCCTGCTGAAAGTTTATAAAGCATTTCATTTGCAAATTTAATTCTTTGTGCATTTTACTCACATTATTACTGAGATTTCCCTTTTCTGTTATTTTCATGAACTGTGATGTAAAAACATATCAAAAAGTTGTGTGGGGCCAGAAAGCATGCTACTCAATGTGGCATTTCCTACGGATTGAGCCTAAGAACAATTCAGAGTCAAAGCATATTTTAAAAAGAATTTGGTCAAATTCAACCCTTCTATAAATCCACCACAGTCAAGGGAATTATCACATACTGATCGTTTCTCTTTATGCTCTCTTCACAATAAAATGCAAGACATTTATATCAAACTATGGGGCAGTAGTTTTGTGTCTTGCTTTGTGTTGTATTTTTGCAATAATTAACAGCTACTGTAGCTGCCACAGCAAAATACAGCTGTTGAAATCTGTAACAATAATAGTTACAGAATACCTACAAATAGCCTTCAGTATCAACCTTTTTTCCCACTTTTCTTAACTAAAGTTGAGCTTCAGTTAACACCTTATATCTACAAGTTCCAGAAATACGTGGCTTTAACTATAGTAGGGCAATTCTATGTCATGCAATAGCAAAAATGTCAAAGATTCCTCTTGGCTGTCACTGTGTGTTGATATAAGAAGTAACCAAATATTTATTTTATTAAAATGATCATTTCTTTTGGGTTTTTGCAACAACATCAAAATGTTTCAAAGTGCTTTCTGTATCAGTGAATTGCAAACTGGACAAATAATTTGCTTTAAGGGAATAAATGTGTGCAGTCATCATGCACTAGCTATCTGGCCACACCCAACTGCTGAATTCAGCTTGTTTTGTGTCACTTAAATTGGAACACTAGTAAGGATCAGCAAAAATGGCCTGTGACATTACACACGGAGAAATGAAAGAAAAACAATGCATTACAGAAAAAAAACAAGTAGCCTGTAGAAGCCACAGGAGAGCCCAAAAGAATAAACCTGCACAAATAAAAGAAAACTAGACAATCAAGATTTAGGTTCTCAGCTAAATAATTTCCAGCATAAACCTAGCAGACCTGGCAAGATTCAGAACTATCAGATGTGTTCAGAAGAACAAGAAGTTGTCTGACTCAGTGATTGGATTTCCTGCAGAGTGGAGGGCAGGAAGTTATCACTGAGTTACCAGAACAGCATGTGTTCTAGGCGATAAAGACATCTGTTACCAAAGATGAAAAATCAACAAGGTTTCAAAAGCCATGATTATCTGCACAGAACTCAAAGAAGAAAATCGCCAGCAAAATAAAGTTGGACGCGAAAACTATTTTTGCCACTTCCACAACAGCTAAAACTATATTGAAAAAAAACTGTGATTAGACATAATATCATTAGGATTGTGCTAATGTCATCTATTGTTATTAAACATGCTTCTTTGGAGACACCCTCTAAAACCTTGCAGTAGATGTCCTGGAACAGAGGAGCTACCATACTTGATCAGACCAATTATTTACCTGGTTCTCAGCAGTGGCCAGCAGTACATGTTTCAGAGGAATGGACACAAAACCCAGCACTAGACATGAGTTCTGGTTTTTGTCAGCTTTGTCAACTTAAAAAAAAAAAGACCCTTAGCATTATTTCAAAATTAAGTCTTGTATTTAATGTTGTATTCAAGTTGCCATAAAGTATTTAATATGTGTACATGAACAGTACATATTTCCAGAAGTGCACCATCTAATGTAAACACAGAAGCCAAATGTGATCGCTACTATTGAGCAACTGAGAATTATGCATGTTATATTGTTTGTTGTCCTGTTTCCCTCAACCCATTCCACCCTGCTTGTTTCTCTCATCTACCTACAGTATCTGGCATTTCAGATCATAAGTTTCTGGGAGCAGGAGCTGTATTATTTTTATGCTTGTACATAATTTAGCACAATGACACCACACCTGGTTGTGGACCTTAATATTTATATTGCAAAAGAAAAAGAACTAGTAATGACCAGCACTTCCAAAAAACTGACTATGAATTACTGTTAAGCAAGAGACATTTTTAAATTCCAGAACAGCTTATATGTTTGTATGTACAGCAATATTCCCTCTAATTGCTCGTAGACTGTGTATGCAAACAATTTCTTTGTGTGTGCAAAAACATTTCTATGAGCACCAATATTAGCACTATTGAATTTTTTTGTACGCGCTTTATTTTCTTGTGTGCGCAGGTTTCATGACCTGTGTGCATGCACACACATTCGCATCTTAGAGGGAAGAGTGGTGTACACCACGTTTTTTACAAGATGATGGAGTAGAGTCATGGTGGCTTGATGTCCCAATGTTATACGGACAGTCCCAATATTCGGAACTGTGTCTTATATAGGCATCTATTATCTGTCACCCCCATCCTGGTTTTTTACATTCACTATTTGATCACCCTAGCTGGTCACCCTGTGGAGGTCACAGAACCATATAAGATCAGGGCTGGAAGGGATCTCAGGTGGTCATCTAGTACAAACCCTTGCTCAAAGCAGGACTAATTCCAACTAAATCATCCCAGGCAGAGCTTTAACAAGCCACACCCTGAAAGCCTCTAAGGATGGAAATTCCACCACCTACCTAGGGTAACACATTTCAGTGTATCACCATCCTACTAATGCAAAATTTTTCCTAATATCCAATCTTGACCTCCCCCACTGCAACCTAAAACCATTGCTCCTAGTTCTGCTATACTACCATTGAGAATAGCCTAGCTCCATCCCTGGAGCCCACTTTCAGGTAGTTAAAGGCAGCTATCAAATCCTCCCTCATTCTTCTCTTCTGCAGACTAAACAAGTCTTGTTCCTTTAGCCTCTTTTAATAAGTCATGTGCTCCAGCTCCTTAACAATGTTTGTTACCCTCCTCTGAACTCTCCCCAGTTTGTCCACATCCTTTCTGTAGTGTGGAGGGAAAGACAGGGGCAAAATTGGACATATTATCCCAAATGTGGCCTCACTAGTGCTAAATAGAGGAGAGTAATCACTTCCCCTCAATGCGCTGACTAATATGCCATTAGCTTCTTGGCAACAAGGGCACATTGTTCTCACCCACTATACTCCAGCTCCTTTTCTGCAGAACTGCTGCCTAGTCAGTTGGTTCCAAGTGAGTAGCAGTCCATGGGATTCTTCCATCCTAAGTGCAGAACTCTGCACTTGTACCTGTTGAATCTCTCCAGACTTTTGGGGGCGGAGGGCAGTACTACAATATGTCTAGATCACTATGTATCCTATCCCTAACCCGCAAGTTATCCACCACTCAGTGTCATCTGTGAACTTGCTGAGAGTACAAGCAACTCATCCTTCAGATCATTAATGAAGATGTTAAACTAAACTGGCTCCAGCATCAACTCATAGGGCACTGTGCTTGTTACCAGCTGCCAACAAGACATCGATCACTACCAATTGAGCCCAATGATCTAGCCAGCTTTCTAGCCATCTTATAGTCCATTCATCCAATCCATAGTGCTTACTTGGCGATAAGAATTCTGTGGAAGACTGTATCCAAAGACTTGTACCAAATCAATGGAATGTCAGTGAAAGCAGTTCCAGTAGAAATGAATTTAAAAAAAAAAAAAAAAAAAAAATCATCTCAGTTCTAATGATACATAGCCTTTATACAGTGAGTCACATGCTCAAAGAACTTTATGAACACTTATTACATTAATCCTCAGAACACTCCTGTGAAGTCTGTTATTAACCCCATTTATAGATGGGGAAACTGAGGCTGGACTATGCTGTGACATTCTCAAGTCACACAGCAAATCAGTAGCAGAGCTCAGGCTCTCCTGACTGCCAAAGCCATGCTCATTCCTCCGGAGAATACTACCTACCAACCTACACAACCTTTGGCATCCAACAGAAACTGACATTTAACATCCCTATATTCTTAGGGCCTTGTCATGCCCAATACAACCTACTCCTAAAGATGATTTCAAATTGCGAGGGTTTCACTATCAGAATCTTAATACATTCTTTTTAAGGCATTCATCCTCCAGGTGAGGGAGGGATGGAGGGAGGAAGGGAGAAATATGCAGTACAGTATCCCTTGTAGAAGATGAAAGGATTTGCCTCTAATTGAGATCCTCAGAGACTCACAGAGGCACAGAAGTATCTGTACAGACATTGTGCCTTCACATTTGCTCTTTGCTCCCCCTTAGCAATACAAGTCCTGTGAAAACAATGCTGTTAGAGACCCCCCCCCCCTTCAGGCCACCTTTCTCCAGCTCAGGAACAGCTTCTGAGGGGAGAGGGCAAACAGGCAGAAAGATATGGACAAGGTGAGATTCATCATGAATTTACTGGGGGGGGAGGAGTTTCCAATGGTTTTTGAGAAAGGTGCAGTTAAGATGCTGTGAAAAATTTATCCCCACAAATTCCATCTTTTTTTCTATCTTCCCATCAACAACGCCCACCAGGAAGAGGTTGCATACAGTACGATGTTGCCATAGAATTAGCATTCTCGCTTTCTGGGTCTCCCTCCTCACAAAAATAGTGAATTTGTTTATGAAGAGAATTTTCAAATCAAAATGGCCAAACATTTGTAGTTTATATCATGGCATTCTTAAAGTTTTGCTACAGCCTCTCCACAGTGAAGACTGAGCTGTGGGGAGATCTCGTGGCAAGATGATCCATCCTTATAGTCACTGGCATGTGGGTTAAGTTACAAAGGGGCAGCCCTATTAGTCTAGTCCAGCAAAATGAGCAAGGAGTCCTGTGGCACTTTTAAAAGACTTAGAAATTTATTTTTGGAGCTTTCATGGGAGAGGAATGGAATTCTCTCCCATGAAAGCTCATGCAATAAATAAATCTGTTAGTCTTTAAAAGTGCCACCAGACTCCTTGTTTGTTTTGCATGTGAGCTAGTAATATACTATTTCTAACTACAGATCCTATCTAACAAGTAAGTGTGACTAAATGGTGGTGTTTGTATCAGCTATCTATTGGAGAACTGAAACCACCTTAGATACACTCCTATTTGCATATTGCTGAAGAAAAATAATCTACTTTAGGAATAAAGAAAACACTCTTCTGTTTGAAAATGAAATGAGTAACACCTAAAACTGCAGAGAAAAAAATATTTTGCAATATCTTTTGGTTAGTTTATTTGTGCATTAGAGAGCACCTTAGTGTAAAGTCATTTCATATTCCCCACAAACTATCAATTAAGTCCTAGTCCTGCAATTAACACCATGTGGGTGGACTGCTGAGCACATGCACAACCCTGTAAGATTGTGGGAGGAGCACACATGCAGGAATGGGACAGGTTACCCAGCTTCCTGTGTTACTTGTGTGGGTCTTTAACACAGCAACAGGAAAGAAAAAACCCTTTTATACAAACAGCAAAAGGTGACTGCAAGACCACAGATGTTAGCCAGGGAATTAAGGAACAGAGGTGCGGTACCTGAAGTTACTTTTACACCTTTCTGCACCGTTGGTTAGATTTCAAGTCGACAGTAACCCTTCAACATGCACAGCAACAGCACAAGCCAATGAGCTAATGGTGAAATTCAATCCGCTACAGATGGCCAGCACACGCACTTAAATCACACAGCAGCATAACAGGCCTTCAGCTGGTCCTCTGCACAAAGCTTAACTTCACCTTGAAAGCATATTCTGTTATTACTTTTTCTTTAAGATATCTACACGGATAAACGGCATAAACTATTTCAGTTTAGAAAGTAAGATCTCATTTTATCTAGAAGGCTGAGACACATTTTTAATAATAAAAGGCTCCTCCAATATCCCCCATGTATGGTGGAAAAATAATAAAATCATAGAACGAAGCTAGTCAAATTGACCCTCAACCACCTTTGTGCTACGTAAGTTTGTTTTGACTCTTTCTAAACAGGTAAAGGTAAGGTGGGTATAACACTCACACTGAAAAACCTCACATGGGGAAGGAGCCTGTTTTTTATTTTCATTTTCAAAAGAAAAAGTAATTTATGATAATGAATCAATGGTATTATTAACAAGAATGTAATGAAAAATTCCTAAGTAATATTACGTATATAACCTAAACTAAAACTACATAATAAATCTCAACTATATTACTTTGGAAACAATAATAAACACTTTAAGGACCATGTTTCTGTTTCTTCTGCATACATCAAGCATGGGCTTATTCTGAAAACTTGCGTGTTGTTATCTCTATTGATACTTAAACACCTGTCAAGCAAGACATTTTGAACAGCTCACCATGCTCTCACTATGCAACATTTCGTACATTTAACTGCTACATTAAATTTTGCATTTATGCATTGAAACATATAGACTTGTGACACAAAGGCAGTTTAAGCTACTAGCATGGGAGTAGTTGGGGGGAGTGGGGCAGGGATGGTGTTGCCCCCCAAACTGCAAACCTCAGGCAGGCATGGAATTCCCCTGCACACAAATGCCTCCTTTGGCCTGCCATGAGCTACTCCCCAATACAGAAGTCATACTGTGACTACTGTTACTAGGAACAGAGGAGATGACCCAAAGGAACTAGGATGTTGATGCAACTCTGCCTCATTTAGAATTTTACTTACGTCTCAAAACTGCTTATTTTGTAACTCTGTTCTCAAAATATAGAGAAACGTATAGAGTACAAACAGTCTTCCTATCTGAAATTCCTTTCCCCCTTTTAGCTTTGAGCACTATGGATACAGTAGACAGTTTTAGAAACAAGTCACTGTACATTCAGCCAGTTTGGGAATGTTCCAGCCCAGATAAAAGAAATATCTCACAAGCTGCAAGATCAGCAGCGAGTTTAGAGCACTACTGAGAAAGAAAACTAAATAATGCAGTCAGCCTAAAGCAGAGGTAATATGAAAGAAAAGCAAGCCAGAAAAAACAGTACTTACTTTCTACTGATGGTTTATATTCCAGCTTAGTTAATTGTAGTACAAAATCCTTATGAGAATGGTCCTTATTTCAGTATGCAAACAGCTCCGTCCTTGGTTTCAGTTTTAATGAAATCCTGGCCAACCCCCTTTTTCACTTGAGGATGACACAGCCAATTCCAACACCACAGAGGAGGATCCTCCACCCTGAAAGGCTCAGTTGCTCCACCTCTCTATTAGTTTTGTTGTTGGGTGTGGGCATTTTAATGTGTAAACAAGTGCTCTCTTCTTAAAGCTTTCCCACAGCTAGAATAACTAATTCAAAGTGAAATAAGATATTACTGCTTGTGGAGATATGAATGTTTGTGTTATCAGTGGTTTACTGTAAAACAAATGACAGTAGGCACAACTTATCCTTGATTTCTGTGTAACTCTATTAAAGCCAGTTTAGTGAGCTGCATCAGGAATAATTTGGGACCATGGTATTTTATATCAATACAAAGTATGCCCTTTTTCTTCTTTTATCAAAGTCTGCAACTATGCACAGCACCTTGTCCTACTTTCTGTTATGGCTTCTACAGCAACAGACTGATTTGAGGAATCCAACGCAGTTCTAAAGCCTGGGCTCCACTGAAAGTCCAGAAGTCTACAATGCACTTGAACACTGGGGTTAAAGTTAGCCAGAACAGGGTTCCAGGGCCCACTTTTTTTAGGGGCTAGCATTCTGGGGCCCCTAAAATTAGAAAACGGAACTGGAACACTCCATTCCATGGCCCACCATTTAAAAATAGTGGGCCTCATAACGCAGCATTCTGGCTCCATTTTCTATTTTTAGGGACCCGCCAAACACAGAGCACCTAAAAATAGTAGGCCCCAGAACCCCATTCCGCCACGTTCCAGCAGGGCAGGAAGCTTCCCCCAGGCTGGGAGATTTTAAATCTCCCACCCTGAGCCTGCTGTGACAGAGCATACTCAACCTCTGAGCATACTGAGTCAGCGCTGGCGCAGGGCAGGAGGAGCAGCCCATGGGGTGCCACTCTGCTCTGGTGGCCAGGTAAGGGGCCCCAGGGGTGGGAGTGAGCGTGGGCCTGGGCCAGTGGAGGAGCAGGAGCAGGAGCTGGGAGCATGAGACTGAGGCTGCTCTAGCTTCTCAGCACAGGCCCACCAGGGTGGCAAGGTGGGCCAGGGCTAGCGCGAGGAGCGGCAGGGCAGACTCTCTCCTGCCGGGCTGACCCCGATCAGGGTCCCCCAGCTCCCCGCAGCTGCAGAGGGGTGCTGGGTGGGTGGGTGAGTGGCCCAGTATCCCCTTCACCTATAGCCCAAACTCCCCAGCTCCAACACTTCTCTACTTCCACATCTTACCTTTGCCCCCTTCACCACACCTCCTGACCCTGCTCCTACCTCCTGCCACCATCCACCCCTTCTCTGCCCCCATCTCCTATTCCTGCCCCCTTCATCACCACACCTCCTGCCGCCACTCACCCCATCTCTGCCCCATCTCCTACCCCTGATCCCCTTTACCACCTCCACTTCCTGCCGCCATCCACACCTCTGCCCCATCTTCTGCCCATGCCACCCTTCACCACCCTGACACCTCCTGCCCTCCCCTTCACTGTCCCCATCTCCTGCCCCTGCTCCATTCCTCAACATCCCATGCCCTCATCCTTCCTGGGCTCGGACCCACGCATGTGGGAAGTAGGCCCAGACAATATGGGAAGGGGGCCCACCAAATTATACTTTAACCACCGCCTGAACAGCCCCTTAGCCCAAGCCTAAGATGGCTGTCAAGAGCCAGGCATAGGTTTTTAACTGCAGTGTAGACATACTGTCAAGGCCAGAGGCTGTCCAGTCCCAATTAGACCTACATGTCATACATGGGACTGAGGGGGTGTGGGGGGCGAGGGGGGAGTGTTAGTTAGTAGAACCAGCTGGGCACAAAATTCATTCTCCTATAAAAAGCAGCAGGATGTGAGAGCGAGAGGGAGACAGAGACAGACAACTCACTGGGACTCCTAAACTGACAGGAAAAAGACTACAGACATGGGAAGCCTAGAAGCACTGATCTCAAGGGGCTTCAAGAACTTTCATTTTGAATATTTTGTTACATTAATAAAACCAGATCCAGGGAAGAGAGGTGCTGAATTAGAGAACAATTTATTTTGGTAAGCCAAAGAGAGCACTGAAAAGAAGCTGAGGCAGAACACCTTCAGACATATGCGGGTAGTGGGAGAGGGCAAGTCCATTCCCAGGGGAAAAACACCTGAAGATAAACCAAAATAGTGTTGTTCTTTGCAATAAAAGATACAGAGATCATGTGTCACACAATTACATTATTGCTATTTAAACACTATGCAAAGAAGAAGAGTGAGCCTTTTGTTTTGATCCCTGCAATCTCTAGAAGACCCTTCTTCCATGATCATGTCTGGTATCTCCAGCCAGATCTTAAGTTTATACACAACAGTAACAGCTGCTCCAGGCAGGAAGGAAGGAGTTTCCACTACTCTATTTGATAATTGTTGTGTTCTCTCCCATGAACACTCTGTTGCTGGAATGTGGTGTCCAGTTCTTGTGTCCACAGTTCAAAGGATGTTAATACAACTATTTGAAGGGGGCACTCCAAAGATGAGGGAGCTAGGCTCTTCTCAATAGTAACAGAGGACAGATCAAGGAGCAATGGTTTCAAGCTGCAGCTAGGATGCTCAAGGCTGGATATTGGGAAAAACTCTCTCACTAGGAGGGTGGTGAAGCATTGGAATGGGTTACCTAAGAAGGTAGTGGAATCTGCATCTTTGGAAACATTTAATGCCTGGTTAGACAAAACCCTGGCTGGGATGATTTAGTGGGAGTGGTCCTGCTTTTAGTAGGGGATTGGACCAGACTACCTTATGAGGTCCCTTCCAACTCTATGATTCTACACTGCAGAAAAGTCAAAGAAGAGCCACAAGTAAAGGACTGGAGAGAGAATACAGGCTTAAGAATGGAGAGTAGTGAAGCACAGCTAGATAAAGATAATTTGTATGAGCTTTCCTTTGCCTAGCTCCTCCACCACTGGCTGTTACACCTTCTTATGAGATAAAGGGTAGGACTTTAAAGAAAAAGGTTGGCCGCCTGTGACAAGGTCAATCTCTGAATAGCATCCTTGACCATTAGGAATCATATGGCCATTACAAAGAATATGCTAGATAGAGTATGCTGGACAGGACAGTGTTTGCTTTATTAAAGTGCTAAGAAATTATATATTTAGAGTTTCAAAAACAGGAGGAATATAGTTGCGATAGTTACTCTTTTACAAGACCTAGCAGAATTGATCTTGGTATCAATAAAGGCTGAAAATTAAAAAATTCCTTTCTAATTTCCATTATTGTTTGATTCTCTAGGTACAGTTTGAAGTTTTAATAAATATTAATGGGTTTGTTTCATAAAAGCAGCATGGATAGAGATTCTCTCAATAATCTGCAATAGTCATCAATGACCAAGGAACTGAAGTCTTATCCAGTGCAAATGAATGACATACAAAACTGGTGAAATTCTAGTCTGTATAACCACAAATACTGCACATGACAACATTAAGTAATCCAAGAAAGTTCACTGGATCCAACTCTGTCCTCTAACTCAAGCATTTTATTTTATATTTACATTTTATTATCAATGAGTTTTGCACCTGAAATTGTCATATGGTTGAATTTAGGAAAACTGGCACAAAATTTTAGATTAAGTTAATAAAACCTTTATTGTAAATGATTTGGGGGGAAGGAAGCTGTTACTCTGTTTTCAGCAAACAATGAGGCACCTTAGAGACTAATTAAAAAAAATTCACTTCATTCATCTGACGAATGGGTTCCAGCCCACAAAAACATATGCCCCCCTCCCCCAAATTTTTGCTTGTTTATTGTAAGTGGAACAGACGAGAGGATACCAAACAAAATACACAGCTGTCAAAGGACTCCAAGGAGAAGAAAAGGCAGTAGTCAAATGAATTATTGTTAGGCAAAAGCGTCAATAAGGGAGGATGCTTAACACGCAGAAGGTCCTGGGTTCAATTCCCAGGGGGTTGGACTCGATGATCTCACGAGGTCCCTTCCAGCCCTATGATCTGATTGATTGATTGATGAGGGGAGGAAGGGTAGCTATACCTGCACTGCAATACGAGAAAGAAAATAGGTCCATTAATAATGTTCAAGGATCCTAGTTTTAAGAGAGGAAGGCATTGATGTTAATGGCTCAAAATTTGCTATGTCGATTGAGAATGAGCTCTAACAATAAATAAAGAAAGTAAATCTGGTCTATTAGAACAGTGGTTCTCAACCACTGTGTTGGGACACATTATTGTGTCACCACACAGCAGTAAGTGTGCCACAAATTGCTGGGGAAATGGCTGGATTTGGCCTGGAGAGAGTGGGCTGGTGTGTCCTGTAGAGTTGCAATACACTGCCAAGTGTGTTGCGACCCACAAAAGGTTGAGAACCACTGTGTTAGAAAGTAATGAAAGTTACTTTTAAAAATAGTTTGAGGAAAAAGCAGGTGAGAGTACTGGAAAATGTTAAATATATAAAATTCAGTCAGGTTTAAGTTACATAGAAACACAATCACACCAGCAATGCAAACAGTGAGAAAGGTTACGCATGGAAGTACATGGAAGAAACATTCTGACAGGTCTTGAACCTTGTCACTCATCCAGATGAACAGGGCAGCTTGCAAAGCAGAATGGCTATTTTTACTGAACTACCTTCAGAAGAAACAGAATGATCAGTGAAGTAGTTAAAATAGACAACGTAAAACCAGACGAACAAGTGGTATCAAAGCATTAGGAAAAAATATTTAAGGTTGGGTGAAAGAGGATATGCTGGACAATTTACGAAAGGTAATGGTTGTATCAATCCTGAATAAAGGAGATTTTGCAGAGTAGGATAATTATAGGTGTATAATCTTATTAGTACTATGGAAATGATGATGAAAATAATTGTAACATATTAAAGCCAGTTTTAGAGGACACAAGAGGCCAGGAAAAAAGTGTAGCTACTGACAAGGCCATACTTGCACTAATCAGACATTCACACTCTAACAGCTGATGGGTGGAGAGTCTGTGGATTAAAGATGTTTGCTCTTTTCATCAACTTCACAAAAATCATTTGATTTTGTCTGGGGGAGAAGCCTTATGGAAAGTACCAAAATAATGGAGAGTTCCATGTAGGATAACTGCAATTTCAAAACAAATAAGGAAGCTGGTGGCACTTTTAAAGACTAACAAATTTATTTATTGCATGATAAAAGCTCCTGCAATAAATAAATGTTAGTCTTTAAAAGTGCCACCAGACTCCTTGCTTGTTTTGCTGAACTAGACTAACACAGCTATCCCTTTTTAACTTTCAATTTCAAAGCTTATATATGAAGACTTTTGTAGTGAAACACAAATTGGTGGAGGATTCAGCAACAGGTTTAAGTCATAAGACAAGGGAGCCTGGAATCAGTATTTTTTTTCATCTTGATTGGCAGATGAATTGAAAAGCATGATATTGGGTGATCCAGAATTAAACATTCTAACTCTTTGTTACTTTGGAAAATGCATCTAGTTGACTTGGGCTTACAGTAAATGCCAAGAAAAAGTAGTTGCATCTGGGAAAACGGACAATAGATTCAGTATTGACACATAGCAGTGGTGAAGTTGTAGAAAAATTAAAATGTTATTTGTACTTAGGAAGCTTGGTTTTACCATGGATGAGGCTAAAAGGACAGAACTACAGGTGCTGCACAGAAGCTGAGGACTTATAAAAATATCACGTTTGGCACCAAAGTGAAAATTTACCAAACCAGTGTGTTACTTGATGGCCTGGAAGCAGCTGCTTTAAATGACACAGACATCAGATGGCTGCAGAAGGTAGAGATGAGAATTCTTAGATGATAGAATGTGTACAGCGGAATGATTTGAAGACAAATGAAATTAAAAGGAGAGTAGCACATGGCATTAGGGTCCAGCACTGATAGCAGTCAAAAAGATGACAATAGTAGGGACACTGTGAAAGGTAAAGAGATGGTAGGATACCAAAGAAAATAATGCAAATACAACCAAGGTCAGTAAGACCTAATGACCAGCCACTGACTAGATATGACATCATATGCAGCGTTTTGATAAGGTTGGGATTAAGGAAGGAATAAACCATGTACAGAATGACTGGCAATGCTTCACTGTTCATGCCCATAAAGATGGCCTGGGATGAGAAGAAAGAGCATTTCAGATATTGTATACACTAACGTAATAAAGGAAATCAAGACTATGTTAATCTGTCACTGGAAAGTATTTTGGAAAGTCATGGAGAAGAGCAGGGTCATGAACTAGGAAAAATATGTAGCACAGATTTTTAGAAAGGGACAGAAGCACTTCATGGCAATTATCTTGTAAATTTGATTTTTATCTTTAGTGAAAGAATTGAGAAAAACTAACAAAAACTCCACAAACCATTAGGAGATTAAGAGAAACAAAAAGGAACAAGCAGCAGCAATTTACAAAGAACAAAGATTACCTTTACAGATAAAAATACGAAATTAGAGAAAGTCGTAGGTGCATTTGAACGTCACAGTAATGCTTATAACATAGTAGATTATGAAATTCTCTTATAAAATTAGTTTCTCTTCAAGTAATTTGATCAGTATCATATTAATTGAACATTGGCTGATAAAGGGCAAAGATAATCAACATGTACAGTTTGCAATAAGTGGGAGAAATGTCTTGTGGGGTACCACTGTATTTGTGAGTAACCACAGGCATCATGTCAGGTTCATGTCACATTCTATTCAAAGAAGAATGCATTGGTATAAACTAGGGACCTTTCCCTTCAGACCCCAGTCTCCACACAGGTAGTTGCCATGCAGCACTTTGGTGCTCACGTGCATTCACACTCCTATCCAAACCAAATGGCAGTGTAGCCAAGCCCGTAGATTTGAGTTTGCAATGAAATGCACAGCATCATATCAATACGATTTGAAGATCCATATGCAGAAGCATTATACTCCATGTGAGACCACACATGCAATTCTACATTCAGTTTTAAACAACATTAGAAAAATGTAGAAAAACCACAAGAACATTAGAGAAGACATACATACATAAAGGATTCATGAGGGAATAGACTTCAGAGAAAAATGGAATGAACCAAAGTTGAATATTCTTTGTGACAATTAGTGTGGGGACAAAGCAAGAGTTTACAAATACTCAAACGTAAACAGTGGGGAACAAAAATCATTGAGGATAATAAGAGAGAATAGCTAGGAACATTATTACTGTTATTTTGCAGTGGAATGAAGTTAAGAATGGGAAAATGTAATCTGATAGCAGAAATACTTCCAGGCACTCAGATCTATCATAGAAAGAGGGGTAGAAACTCATCATTTGAGACCACTGAAACTAAACTGAACAACGAACTAGTAAAAGTACAATAGCAAGTAATGTTTTTCAGGCAGGGAAAAGGTCTTGTTGACCTAACAGAAGTGAAAAGAACTCAGAGATTCTATAAAACTAGTGATACATAAATTTGACTTTAAAAAAATGCACAAAAACATAGATTTAGGTATGTTTTAGTTTTCAATTCAAAACCCCAATAATGAACCCAACGCAAGGCTCAGTTCTTGGGCATTAATAGCTTTCAATTGTACACTGAGATAAAGATTTCCCCCCAGCCAATTATTAAGCACCAGAAAGCATCCATACCTGGCAAGCTTCCTGAAACCAGCAGTCCCTACTTCTGTTTATGAATATGTCATGAACAGAAGTGAAAGGGAAGTTCAAAAGAGGTTTTCCATTGATTGTTCTGCTTTTATTTTAGGCTATAAAATACTAATTCTTTTCTCTTGCACTCAGTGTTGCTTTCCTCTGCCCTACATGTCTTTATAGTCTACGTATTTTACATGCAACCCTGGGTCCCATTCAGTTTTGCCCTGGCCTTCAGGAGAGCCAGAATTTAACCCATAGATAGGAAGACCTCCAAGGAACACAGGTGCCACACAAAACAGTATTAGTGGCATTTCTCTCAGACTCAAAACTGGATTAAAGCCCTGGCATACTATTAGTGGGCACTGGCATTCTGCCAACTAAATGCACCTGCAATTCCAGTTTAACAAGAGTATTCTTCATTTCTTCCCCTAAACTAAAAAAAAAAAAAACAAAAAAAAACTATTACTGTACACATTCTGAGCCCCAGACTGATAGCACTGGAAGTTAGTCACCAATGCTCTGGGTTTGGGTCTAAAACTCAGGGAGTACTTTTTAAAAGAAAAAGAACATAAAGCATTAGGAAAATCCACTTAATTCAACAAATTCCAAACTTTGAAATAGCTAAGCTCAAAACTAAATAAAAAAATGTATTTTTATAAAGACATATAGTTAAATCTCCAGTCTACACTTAGATTTATTAGACCTCTCAATGATGCAAGTATTGTTAATTCCTAGAGCAAGTTTACCATCTTTAAAAAATGCAAGTTACCTGACTGGTGGGAGCAGCTCCACTTGTCTGCGGTTTGGGTGGCTGACTGCTATCAGTGCTTGCAGGTTTCTTCTGTGAAATAAAAGCAAAATACAAAGGAAAGGGGGGGAAAAAATATGTCAGAAATAAATTATTGGTAAAGCAGAGAAAAATACGGCATTTGAAAAAATAAGTCTCTGAGTCTGTTTTGGACCATTTTATTCAAGATGCTAACAAGTTCATTTATAGTAAGTGTCTCCTTTACAAGCCACATTATCTGAAGTGATTTTCAGAGTTATAACTTCAGGAACTTAGATCCTCAGAGAATCATTTGAGATGATTTTCTTGTGAGCAGAGTAGTTATTACAAACTGATTTTTTTGCATGCATCTACAAATTATGTATTAGTCTGTGATATTTCCTAAAATGTATGTGCTCAGTTTAGTTAACAGTGAAGCCAAATGTAACTCATCTGACTCTCTCATGACTGTTGTAAACTGAAATCTGATTCTTTTTCTTTTTTAATTAAAAAACCAAACAAAGTCAGGCTTACACCATGCAAGTTTGAAAAAACATTTTGCTTGTTTAAACCTGCATAAGCAACATGCCCTTGTTCCTTCAAATCATATTTAGATTTATTCCACAGAAATGGTACTGGAAAAAATTCTCTTCACAACAGCAACAATGAAAACTTATAAAAGCATCTGTGGAGCAATACCATGGATGTCAAGACAAACTATTGCTGCATATGAACAATATGGTGCAACACAAAGAGAGGGAGAAATAAGGCAAAGAGGTGCACAACCACATAAATACTGAAAGGTAGAACTGAGGGCTTTCTAATTAAAACACATGTATGCAGATGAGATGAAGACACAGCAAGTAATTCATTTAGGCATGACTCCAGTTTCATTCCAGTGTATCTCCACTGATACAGATGGAGTTACATTAGTATACCACTGGCGTGACACTGTGGAAAAAAATCAGGAGTGGCCAAAAAAAACAAAAACAAAACCCAACCTTGAGCAATGAATGAAAAGAAATGTTGGATTTTCAAAAAGAACAGAGAGGGGAAACCTACTCAGAGAAGAAAGACCTTTCTCAAGTAAGTGAACTCCTGAGATTTTACAGCTGAAAACTTTGAAAGATTCCCTAACATAAAAAAGCCTGTAGGCTACTGCTTCAGAGGCCTGGTAAGCAAATTACTATATCAAATGAAGAATCAGATACAAGGCACTGTGACAGATCAGTAGACTCAAACAGGAACAAAAGATCTCATTCATAAATATAAGTGCCACATCGTGTTCTTTCCCTCTTACATTAGCACTAAAACATAATGTGAATGGAGAGAATTTCTCCCACACAAACAAAATTTGAAATGGCAAAGACTGAAGCAACCAATCTGTAGCCAAAGTCCACTCAGTAAATAAACACACTCCAGTCTACACCACTGAAGTGTGGTCCAGCAGCACATTTTCTGAAATGGAGGAAATGGACAGTTTTTTTTTTTTTCCAAAGATTTCAAGCTTAGATCTAGTAAATGAGAAGAATGAACACTGAATGAGGCACAATACCATGTGCCAAAAACAATAATACTGTCAGTGCATATGTGGTGAACGCACACCTGGGTAATTAAGAAAATACCGGCAAGTAAAGTTATATAGGACAACATTACTTACGGCAAGCTGAGGCTTGGCTTCTATACAAATGAAATTGCATGAAGTCCTCCTTTTATATGCCACACAGGACAAGTTAATTCATGTACTGCAAGATTGTGGACTTCTAGTAGCAGTTCAAAGAGGTCTTCTTTGCATATACAAGGCCATCCTATTTTGCGGAGGGGCAAGCAGGGTGAGTGTCCTGGGCCTCATTTCAGTGGACCCTGCCTGCCCTCCCCCACTGTCCTGGTCGGCATTTCAGAGGCCAGGAGCCTGCATGCCGGTGGCATTTCAGGCCCTGCCCCTAGAGTAGAGCAACCACATGCTGGCCCAGGAGTGGGGCAGGAATGTGGAGCCCAGCTTCTGGTCTGACCTGCCCTGCACCCACTCCAGTGATGGGTGGGGTCAAGGGCCCCACAAAGGCCAACTGGCCCCAGGCTATGCTCTCCCCCCCCGTCCCGCCTAAAGATGGCCCTGTGTAGATACAACACATATTCCTTCTTTATGCATACCAAACTATGGGAAAAGATGGAAGCTGAATCCCTCTGCAAAGAGCATAAACCACTTATAGAACCGAAGATAACCAGTTCAAGCTACGCTGCCTCATCTAACCAGAACTGGAAATAACTTATTGCTAGATGTGTTGCTGAACTATACCAACATTTTTGGGTATTTTTCAGAATTCGCATAAGCTGGTATAAGCTTGGCTTCTAACTTTATTGTTAAAGGACTACAATTACAGTAGTGGTTCTCAACCCATAGCCTCCATAGACTACAACGTCTGCCCATTTCCTCTCACTTGTATCCAGAAGCTGATTCAAACCACAATTTTGGACTCAGAAGCATGTTCAGACCATACATTTTGGTGTGAACTCCCTATCTGCTGCTAACATGCTTGTAAAAAGAGGCAAATTGATAACTTTACACTATTTTCCTTGTAGAGGAGTTCACATTTGGTCACGATAACAACCTTAACGTAATGACATTATTGTGCAACTTCCCCATATCACCTCACTATAATCCTTCCTGATGCATTAGCTACATAGCTGTCAAAAACAAACAAACAAACAATGCTATCCACATCTTATTCCCTTCAGCCCCTTCCTAGGAGCAGAAGGAGAAGTATTATTTTCAAGACTGCAAATTAATTAGCATAACTAGAGCAAGTGACTCATAATAACTAAGGTGTCAGTGGGTATGGAATACACTTACTTATAAATGGCTCATCTTCATTATGGCAGTAAAATAGTTTTAAAAATATTTTCCTAATAGAATGCTAATTTTCCCATTTTAATAAAAGTAAGTGAAACGAAAATGGATGTTTCTTCAACATAAGCACTATATTTGTTTGCTAAGCTCTTGCCAGTACAGAAGTTCAATGCAATTTGGCTGCTGAAAATACTGATAAATAGTCACAATCATTGGATCACACCAGCATACATTCATGATGAAATAGTCCATAAGAATGCATCAAGTCTGGCTGTTTCTACAGGAAAGATAAAAATGGGAACATTACAAAAATAAAGATGCCCAACCCTGGTCCTAGACTAGCCTTCAATACTTACAAGTAATATTTCAGCCCTAGCCTTTATCCAGACATCTTGACAACTCTGCCCAAGGACCTTTGTTCTAAACTGTCAAAATGCTATAACATTATTTTCTATTTGCTCACATGACACAAGGAGTCTCACATTCCAGAGCAATGTGTGTTAAAAGACAATCAGAATAATGCTATTTTTGCCTTCATTTTTCAACTACTGGCTACATCCCAGCTGTCAAGAGCCAAAACAGACAAGGAAACAACAAAATAACATTTTGTCTGAGACTCTGAAACTACAGCAGTGGTTCTCAACCCATAGCCTGCTTCCAGCCCAAGCAGCAAATAGCTGTGGCCCATGTGATATCTTCAGGACCACACAGGTAATACATTTTTACATATATAATGTTGCATGGACGAGGCCCATATAAGACACAGAGCTGCATGTGTGGCCCACAAAGGTAAGTAAGTTGAGAGTCACTGCTCTAAAGATATGGCTAGACAGTAGTTAAATGCACACAGCTGGTCCAGGTCAGCTGACTTGGGCTTACACAGCTGTAAAATTGCTGTATAGATGTTTAGGCTCAGGTTAGGGGCTGAACTTCAGTATACTGAAATCAGTATATTTATACTGATGGCAGCAAGTTTGTTGCCATCAGTGCACTCTTCTGGGTTCAATCAAGGGGTCCGTCAAGATTCACTCAAAAATCGATCTACAGCTTGACACTAACTCCAGCCCTCTAAGTGCTAAGCCAACTGGAAGGCATTTCCAATTGCCTTAGTGCAATGCAATGTGTACAAGGAGGCAGGTGGGCATTAGTAAGGAAACAGGAGATACGCAAGGTATTTAACGTACCGTGCATATCTCCTGTTGGCCGACGCCAAAAAATGTGATGTGTATAAAACTTGGGCTGAGATGCTGCGACGGGGGGAGAATCCCAGAGCGTGTGTTCTAGTCCAAACCTAAATATCTACACAGGAATTTTATGACCTAGTTCATCTGATCGGGGCCAGCTGAGGCCATGCCATAGGTTTCTTATTCCACTCTAGATGTTCCCTTAGTAAAGAAATTCTGTTATTGCCTTTACACCAGACTAAGCCCTAATCTACACCAGCCATACTTTTTGGCTGCAGTCAATGGGCAATATGCAAGGTATGTAAAATACCTTGCACATCTCTCATCACCTTACTAACTCCTACTTACCTCCCTGTACACGTTGTGCTAAGACGACCAGAAATGCTGTCCAGTCAACTTAGCACTACTCTAGTTACAGGGCTGGAGTAAAAGCGCTGAACTGGAGATCAGTTGAGCGCATCTTGACAGACTGCTCAATTGAACCCAGAAGAGCACACAGATTGCAGTGAATTTGCTGCTGTCAGTAACATAGCCTAAACATTATTAGAGCAATAATTTCCTCCTTTAACCACTAGATGTCACCTGAACTGCAGCATCAGGTAGATTAAAATAAAAATGTCTCCATCTGTCTTAGCTAAATATTATTTACATTTTCATTTTTCTTCTTATATTTTATTAAATACAAGTCACCGTGGCCTTTTATATCACTATATAAGTAAGTCTTTTTTGAAAATCCTGAATTTTTCTTTTAAAAAAAAAAAAAAAAAGATGCAGTGGAACTATTGGAATTCATAAATTATTTCAATATTGTACCATCACATTTACAGCATGCACACATTGTCATCTAAGCTTCAGTATCAATAAGTTAAGCAATTTCTAGAGAAAAACCCTGTTGTTAACATCTGCACAGGTGACCTATTCTGTGCTTATAAAGAGAATTAAGCAGCAACACAGACATTTTGAGAGTCTTCTTAAAGAACATCTATACAAATTAAGAGTTAACAAAATCCATTTAGCAACAGATACTCTGTACAAAAGCACCAAGTTTACGAACACTTAAAACAGATGCAGGTGGTCCCAACTCAATGGGACAACTCACATTCATGAAGTTAACTATATGCTGAAGTGTTTACAGAATCAGTACCTTGCTAGGCACCTAACAAATTGCTTCCAGTCACAGTATGGCTGTACAGATTTGTTTGCCAGGACACAGTAAACTGGATGTTTGTTTTGGAAAAGAAATTTACTGCACTAACCATCAGTATTAAATACCCCCAAGAATATCCTGAAGATAAAGTTTTCACCAATCCAACTTAGAAGGTAAATCATTTCTTAATCCTTGTTAACCTTAGTGCCCTTTCAGAACAAAGGCTATTCCCCAATTTTCTCTCTTTAAACTGAATCATGCATTATTACAGCTAATTAAAATGAGTAGCAGGTATTTTGTTTAAGCTTCTTGAAAATCTAACACTAGACTGTAGGCTTTCCAGGGACTGGCCAGAGTACCTCTTCCTATACATAGTGTTTCACATTGTTTCTCAAACTGGGGATAACCTCATCTTGACACCCCTGAGGGATTATTATGTGGGGGGGTCACAAGCTGGGAGCCCTAAGCCTAGCCAGGTGCAGGGCTGCAAGCCTCCCTGCTTCCTCCCAGTGAATGAATGTGGGGTGGAGTAAGTGGTGACACACAGATACTGCTCAACCTCCAACATCATTCCTCCACACCCCACTAGGGGTAGGAAAACTGTGGGTTTGGACCTGGTACTGGTCATGGTGCCTTCTGCTTCCACTGCCAAAAGACTGGAATGCAGTGCTCCAAGATTTATTTGTTGGGTCACAGGCATAAATGATTTTCTTCTTGGGACCCAGTTGAAAAAATAAATCAATCATTTATGCCCATGACCCAACAATTACATCTTTGAACAATGCATTCCAGTTGTAATGTCTCCTGCTGCCACTGCCAAACACCACAACACCTTAGGGTCTGTGACCCAGTACGGGGTCCCAACCCATGGTTTGAAAACCACTACTCTAGGGGACTGTGAGCTGGAGAGAGCGAGGAGCAATACTAGAGCTCCCTGTAACCAGGTCACTTTCTCTACTTGGGCAGTGCAATGAGGCAAACATCAGGGGCTCCTGTTCTCTGTCCTCCCCTTATGCAGCCCAAGTGGGGAAAGTGGCCTGGATACAGGGACCCCAAATGTTGCTTCTCACTCTGCCTCCTGCAACACAGCCTCTAACGGCAGCAGTTCTTAACCACCATGGCAGGATGCATTACTGTGTCGCCACAAAGCAGTAAGGATGTCATGGAGAGCTGGAGAAATGACTAGATTTGGTCTGGGGAAGGTGAGCTGGTGTGTCTGGCAGGAGCATCACTGCCCAGGAAGAGACCTGGGGCCTGGGCATGGGCCCCAGCCCCTGACCCCAATCCGGAGTTGGGGCCCTCGGCTCCTGCTGCTGCCAGCCCAGCCCCCAATTCCCGGTTGGGGACGGGGACAGGCAAGGCAGTGGCTGCCTGCTGATGGTTCAGCCTGGATCCCAGACCAGGAGAGGCAGGCGCTGCTGTGGCTGGTCAGGTCCCAGATACCCTGTCAGGAGGGGCAGGCATTGCCGCAGCTACCACACCCCTGGATACCCAGTTGGGGATGGGGCCGACAGAGGCAGGGGGCATGCCAGCCATTCGGGCATTGGTGCCAGGACTCGGGGCAAGTGCCCCATGTGCCAGGCGCCAGCGACGCCCTGGTGTCTGGTACGGTTGCAACATGCTGCTAAGTATGTTATTGCCCGCAAAAGATTGAGAACCACTGCTTTAAGGGGGACAAGGAGGAGCAACATTCTAGTGGGGAGTGAGCAGTAATATCAGCCATATTTACAGGTCAGTTTCCCTTGGTGGGTAAAGGAGAGATGCTAGGTTTGGGGCAAAAGGAGAAATGGGAACCCTGCTGGGGTTAGGAAGAAAGGGGAAGTAGGAAGCCCACCTGGGATTCAGGCAATGGGGAGGAATCCAATGGGGCCAAGGAGTTACACTCTGAGGGCCTGCTGCATGAAAGCAATACTTTCATCAAGGCAAAAAAAGTTCGAGAAGCACACAGTGGGACCTCTTATCAGCTGAAACCTTTGGTTGCTGCTCTAAGGCAATCCTGTTCACTTTAAAACATTTCTTTGGTGCTCAGATACCATGGGTGATGGAGAGATTTGATCTTTGGTTAGGGGCATTAATCTGTGCAAGATTTCACTTTATATAAAAATAAAAGGATTAGCTCTTTCCCAAAGATGTATAGTTAATGAGACAAAGCAAGGTAAATCAAACCAAGTGAATCAACTCCATACACAGAAGGACCACTTGAAATTAAAAAGCAGGCTATATACCCAGATGTTTACCAGCCAATAATATAGGAGATGTGATGTTTAAATTAACATAATGAATTACACAATGTAATTATGTACTAAAATGTATATCTGTAAATCTGACATGGCATCATTTCAGACTATTTTTTTTTTTAAACATCCTTCACCAATTTTCTAAACTACATCCTAGGATAAGAAGTGGTGCTGCATACTCTCATTGATGTCAGTAGGTACTGAACACTTCTACACCATCAGGAGCTTAAAAGGACATTATCAGTTTCAATATTTTGAAATTCACTATATAGTAAATCATTTTAAATAGTTTAAAAAGCATTAACTTTTTAACACCTTTAATGCATACAACAGATTTTCAGTATGGTTGTGTTCAATCTGCTCCTATGTACACAAGATCAGAATCAACATTCTTATTATTGTTATTTGAAGCTGAGAAATTAATAAAAGCCACTTGAGACATATAATTTATATTCTTGGTACTATCTTGAGTTTCTACCACAATAAAAAGCCACTAACTTCCTCCCCCACGTGCATCTTTCTAATTAGAC
Organism: Podocnemis expansa; assembly: GCA_007922195.1. Taxonomy (NCBI): domain Eukaryota; kingdom Metazoa; phylum Chordata; order Testudines; family Podocnemididae; genus Podocnemis; species Podocnemis expansa. The sequence continues at coordinate 4,354,789 of ML682066.1, forward strand.
TTCTAATCCTGATGCTGGTTTTTTATGGAATTCATCAGGAAGCTCCATTTGGAAAAATCTCAAGAGTTGCATGATATAGCCCTTTACTAATGTATACATTGAATGAACTTCCCTCTGAAATGAGACTAGCTGCATTTCATCCTAATTTCTGCAATCAAGCATCCCATGTGTTGATTTACAAACATTTTTAAAATCCAAAACATAACCTTCCATCAAAACATGAACAGGTGAACCAATTTTGACAAAAGTACAACCAATCATAGGAATGCTTTGATTAGAGTGACTGCATAAATTCACCTAACAGCAGGATTCCAGAAATAAAGAATATTGTTACATTGCATATTCAGCCAAACTGCATCCACTATATTTCTTGCACACAGAACTATACATGAACAGCTATACTATGACCCTAAAAACCTGATTCTATAAAGTCATGTATTCATATCTCCACTCTCAGTCAACAGGAGTTCACTTTACTTACCCCTACAGTTGGCTAAAGTTTCACTAAAACTGATTTTTTTTGTCCCATTCTCCCCCGCCATTTGGCTCTACTCAGCACCCTGCTGGATTATGATCTAAAATGTAAAATTAATGAAGAAAAATCTAAATCCTTTAAAAGTCTAACAAAGTTAGACTAAATCAGTGAAGTGCATACAACTGACTTCAACTGCCTTTTGATGCACTCCATTAGCACTGGCCAGCCAGGCAAGGGACAGATATGCAAAGTTGAATAGAGTGGGCACATTACCTCTGTGCCTTTGATGGAAGCCCACGGATTACAGCAGAAAGAAGGCAACAGTTCCAGGTACTGCAAGTTCCCTTCCCAAATACACTCCCCTTCACAGAAGAGCCACAAAACAGAGGAAGCTACAGTGAGTGCAGGTTCTGCATGGAGCCATAGGAGAAAATATGCTAGATAGCTAGAAAGATTCCAGGTGCAATGGAGGGGAAGGGATTGATGAGAGAGACAGTGTGGACTGGTGGGGAGGAAAGAGAGAAAGAAAGCTCCTCTGCACTATTTTCTTCAGTGACAAGAAAAACAGCACAGCAGAATGGATATTCCTGCATCTCAATGCTGGCCTCATCTGCTTGTTGTTCCTGCATCAGCTAGGTCCTTGGCTACCTGTAGTACTATCCCTAGCTCAGTCAGCTCAAATTGATAAGAGACATTGGGGGAAAAAAATCTAAATGAGTAGTTGCACCCTTGAACTGTTGTTGAAACTACAGGTGTGTTAGTCCATTTTCAGCGAAACAAACAAGAAGTCCTGTGGCACTTTTAAACACTTACACATTTATTTATTGCATTTATTTACTTTTAAAGCTCATGCAATAAATAAATTTGTTAGTCTTTAAAAGTGCCACAGGACTCCTTGCTTGTAAAGCACAGGCAAGGAGTTCAGGGGTACATTCCTGGCTCACCGAAGTCAATAGCAAAACATTAATTGACTTCATTAGAGTCAGAATTTCAACCTTGAATTTTAAGCCCCAAAGACACAAGACTCTTCCATTTAAACAACTGTTATGCAGTGAAGTCTCAAAACATTAATGATACAATCCCACAGATATCACCTACTGCTTTGAAAACCTTGTAAATTCTGGGATTCAATTATTAGTAGAGACCTGATAAAATTAGCAGCAAACAGACAAACTCTCTTCCTCAAGCTGAATGCATATATTTCAGCTGGCATCTTGTATATATGCAGTCACGGATTAATTACATAAGCACCCTGAAATGATTATATATACCCCAGACTCGCAATATCATTAAAATGTAAGGCAGGTCTAGAAGCTTTGCCTAACAGCTTCAGGAGGAGGAGGGGGCAACTAATCTGCATGGGTTTTATATTTGCATGAGCACAAAGAGCACAGTTAGGTATTAGCATAGCTGGTGCAAGGCATAATGAGTAATGATATTTGGGTTTATTCAAACACAAATAGGTCAGTATCTGTAATTTTACTAAAAAGAAAACAAAATACTGTATTTTATAATATGTTACTCTTTTGAATGTTTAAACTCTGTCAGGTTAGTTAAAGGGTGAAACATCACCATTAGAAAAAGGGAACTTGAAAGAAGGACCAACCTTCTGTGTTCAGCCTGAAAAAGAAGGAAAGGGTGGGAGTTAGCTCTGTTTAAGAGCTATGTCCAAGGCACTGCCTTACCCCCCCCCCCCCCGTGAAAGAATAAATCAATGACCAGGCTTCTTGTGGAGCCTCTCTTTCATTTTTTGATCAAAGAAGCTGTTTGCAGCTGCTCTGAGTTTAAGAGCTAAATCACTGAGAGAGGAGACCCTCTCTCTCAGCTGAAGTCATTGAAAAGCAGCCAGAGGATGGCTGGACAGCAGGAGCAACCAATGGGTGGTGCCAGCAGACAGCAAGTAGAGCCAGCAGATGGTGAGTGGCTGGTGGACAGAGCCAGCAGACAGAGCCAAAGGACTGTGCAAGTGGCCAGTGGATGGCTGGAAAGCATGAGTGACCAGCAGGTGGTGCCAGCAGACAGCTGGTGCTAGAGACATTCTCTATACCAGTGGCTCCCGACCAGCGTGCCACGGCACACTGGTGTGCTGCAGCAACCCCTTTGATGTGCCGCCAGCAGCGGCAGGATGTGGCACCAACCACGGTCAGGGGGCTGCCAGCAGCAGCAGGATTCAGACCTGGCTGGTGGGCTGCCCACAGTGGCAGGGTCTGGGAGCTGCGAGCGACTACTCAGCATGGTGTGCTACGGCAGAAGGGGGGGGAAAAAAAAAAAGGTTGGGAACCATTGCTCTACACACACTGGGGTGGAAAGGGTGCTGTACTGAGTTTTGTTAGAACTCAGTTCTGCACTGATTCTCCAGATCAGTGCTGGTTTTGCTATTGTGTTTTTACATTCTTTTACTCTACTATTAAAAGAGCTGTATACTACACTCAGACTCATGCTTGCAAGTGGGGAAGCACTAACCCTTTGTGGTGCACAGGGAATAGTGCATGATTTCCCAGAAGACTGGGTGGGGGCTTGAAGCAGTTGGTGCTGTAACATTATTGGGAAACCCCTAGATATAGAACCTGGCCCTTGTTCTGTCATCTTGTAGGGTGTTAATTGCTATCCATTCATAAATTCTTTTGTCTCACTCATAACTTTATGGAGTTTATTGGCTAATGGTTCTAGTGCACTCTTGTATCACTTTCACTGAGGTGCAACTTGTTTCTTATTTTCTGTCAAGCTTCATATATTGTAACAATGTTTCTATTGGTAATGTGCCTCCTAATTACTTCCCATTTGTAATAACACTCCAATATTTGTATTTTACCCCTACCAATCTTTATTTGTATTCATTTGCTTCATACTGATGGTATTTGCAACTTTGTTACATTAGTCATGTCACTCTTCATTTAGCTTTAGTAGTGTGTAATAAGTATTTTCTCCTGTACAGGCTGCAGCTTTTGGGGAGAGCCTGGACTTGATCTGTAGCCCTTTGAGGTTCATGTAGTTTCAGGGAAGCAGCTTTTGCCCCTGAGCCACCAGCCCCAGCCTGTACTGTATGTGAATTTGTACCTATTTATCTTTGAGGCTCTGGTTCTACAACTACCTTTTCCCCAATCCCTGTAACATTCCAGACTCCATATTGTAAATGGAAAATTGTTAAGAGCAAGGTGTGGATGAAGGGTGTATGCTGTATGTGTGAACTAGTCTCAAACTGCCAGTTAATCCTGATGAGGCATGAAGTCCATCCAAGGCTGAAGAGTATGAAAAGGATCCACCCCAGGAACAAAACAACTAAAACTCAATCAAACCATCAAGATCAAGCTGGGAGTCTCATCTGCTAACAGGAGCAGTGTGACTCAGCAGCACCCATGGACTTTTTGTCACACCTGCTATTGTTCAACAATCAGTAGTGGTGCAGAAGTGATGTGACCCACCAGACTTCCACTGAAACCAAAACAGTATAAAAGACTGGGTGAGATCAGAAGGCTTAGGGGGAACTATTCTGCACAAGATCCAGGAGCATCAGGTGCCCAACAGAGACTCTGCTCCCCCCTTGTGCCCAGCTTCCTGCCACAAACCATGAACTCCAGCAACAAACCCAAGCTACAATCTCAAGCCAGGACCAGGACTGGTAACTATCAGCTATAGGACATCTACTGGTGCGTTTAGGGGCATGTGTGTGTGATAGGAATTAATCTTATAAAAAATGTGGCATATTGCCTTTTCCCTCCCGAAAAGATCCCAAGTGCTTTTTGCATAACAATCTCACCCTGGCAGAAGGGTTACAAAAAGAATTATCAAACCACAGGCTCCTAAACTCCCCCCTTTAGCACAAAAAGATCATGGAATGAAATGTTATAAATGAAAAGTGTTAGGAGGAGGTAGAGCGTATGACTCTATGAGGGATTATTCCTTACTAATTGCTTTCCACTGTACATTTGTGATTTTTTTTTCTAGTCTAGCTTTCAGTTCCCCAAAATAAAGGTCTTCCATTAATCTCCTTGGCAGATTATATTACACTTTAAAGTCAGATCTCTCTCTGATATTCAGGCTAAATTTCCTTAATTTTGTATTACAATTTTTACTAAATCCTCTACTGCTCTTAAAAAACAAACAAAAAAAAGTCCTGTCTCTTTGGCATTACAGTCCCCAGAAATTTCCAAGCAATCCCACATCCCCTCATACCTATTGCATGGCTAAATTCATGTATGTGATTTTTAAAATTCTTTTAATATAAACCAATTCCTCAAGACTCCTAGCCATTTTCATTGTGTGCCTCTGTATTTTGCCCATATCTTTCTGATAATGAAGTAGCCAGAAATCACAATATTCCAGGCGTGTCTGACTCATTCCTTCAACATGATATGAAGACACTGCATGGGCAGCCCATAAATAGTAGTGGCCTTTTTTACTGACATACAGCATTGCAAACTAGTCTGCAGAGTCTACAGAACATTAATTGGAACAAAAGACCTGGGAATTAATACATATGTTTTGAATTATTGTTCTATTTTTTACTTTTTAATTTGTAGAAATCCAGTGGTGCTAGTTATACTAGAACTAAAGTTGTTTAGGATGTTCAGTAAAACAACATGCAGTCCTTGACATTTTAGGTATTTATCTACAGTGGAACAGTCATTGGCCAAAGCAAGAAAATATGTATGATTCTTTAGTCCAGTGGTTAAGGCACTGACCTAGGAGGCAGGAGATCTGGGGTCCACACCCCCTTCTCCAATTATCCTTACATTATTTATCCAGAGTGCAACAAGAGGGACAGAGAGCCCCGCACCACCTCCTAAGAGATGGGAGGCCTTTTTCAAATCCTCTCCCCCCTCTGGCAAAAAGAAGGAATTAAGGAGGGAATGCCAAATGTCATGTGAGAGTGCTTTAACCACTGAGCTAAGAGCTATATGGTGGGCAGCAGCAGTGGCATCAGCACCACCAACAGTGAGGTGGACATCCAACTTACTCCTTCAAAAAGCAGTTTAAGTACCAATGCTACCTGACTCCATCCACCAGTGCCTGTTTGTGCATTTTTAAGAGACTATCTGAAGCCAGATTTAGGTGCCCATCTTTGAAACAAAGGCAGGGCTTAGCATACTCTCCTAGAGTTGGTATCTCCTATGGGCTATCTTGAGCTGCTCCCACACAATATCCTTGCTTTTGTAGATTGCATTCCAAAGTGCCCATTTCTCCCCACTCAGTGTAGAGGGTGCTTAACCTGGCTTTGTGGATCCCAGTGCTGCTCATGTGATTTTTCTATGCACCTTCAAAGTTAGGTGTTGAAGTTCACTGTTGCAACACACAAAGCCCTTGGGGGACCCCACCCTACATTTTCAGAAGGTATGCACTCAAACCTACATCTTTCCTCAAAATGAGTTTAATAATAGTCTTCTTTAAAGTCTCAGCAAGCTAGAAATAGACCTCTTCAGCAGGTATCCAGAAACAGGAACAGCAAAATTCCAATTGCAAGCTTTCATCTCCCATCATTACCACAAAGAGGTCTTTTTACTTAACTGATTTTTTTTTTTAAAAGGAATTTGGCATCAGACTGAAAAGATGTGCTCAGCTAACTGAGTAGGTAGAAGAAAAGTGTGCAGGAGGAACCTAAACTAACATTTTGCAATGAGTTATTTTTCAGATAGTAGTTTTTCCTGTGCTTTAGAAGTATTAGACGCTCTTGCTCCCTCTGAGGCTTCTCATCTCTTGATATTTTTTATTTAAGCAATAGCTTTGAGTGTCAAACATCGCAATAAAGTTTCCTATAAATCTCTATTCTTGTGGGTTCCTACTTAACCAGCTATAAAGGAATGAAGAATCAGATAAGATCAGTCCTTTAACACCAATTAGCATTTAACATTAGTCTGTACACTTAATGTAGAGGATCAGGGAGACAACACTTTGCCCTAGGCAATTTATTCAAAGTAGGCATTTGATAACCACAGAAGTTTAAATCAGCCTTCACAGAAAACCCCATAAAATGATCCTGTGACCTGCCTTGCCTGAGATGTCATAAGCAAAAGGTTTTTCTCCAGACCTCAGGTTCATTGCTCCAAGTAAAATAAGCACCCCTTTGTTGCTGAAGCAAGAATTTACAAATAGCTATGTCTGCATTTCCATACTATATTTTGGGAAGCAGCAGTTATAAGTTTATGGTAAAATGTGTATGCTTGCTGAGCCAGATCTTGACAATGAGCTGCTGTACATTCTTAAAGTTGATGAGTTCATGCATGAGCTTAGCTAGAGATCCTCACCGAGACAATGCCCACATGTACTTCAGTCTCTTTGACAAAGAATCTAACAATATAGCACCCATTCAAAATCAGTATATCCTTTATACAGTTACTTTCCAGCCTGTCACATTTATATCTTTAATAAATTATAAAATGTATATACCACCTCCATTCTGCAGCAGGAGCACTGACACTAGAACAGAGCACCCTCTTACAAATCAGACTGTTTTGATCTTAATAATTTTCCACTTTTAGGGTAGCTTTTGTGTTGTACAATCCTAATGTCACTTTTAATCACATCCTTGCATTAAAAAAATGTTCACAGTCAAACTGTTTCAAGTTATATACGGAAACATTCTTACAACTTAAACAAAAAGAAAAAAATCTGAGAACTTAAAGCACACTGACTTGTTTAGATTAGGCAACAAAGCACTGGCTATGAGCAATGACTCAGACCTTCTAGTCCTTACAAGATCGGGGAATTTTAATATAACATTTACCATTCTTCAAGTAGGCTGGAAAAAACTTGTGCATGGAAAGGAGTGTGCTGACAGAATCAGAGAGGGTGTGATATAGCAACCATTGTTCCTTCAGGCAGCACCATATTTAATCTGGTGGCTACAACAGGCTTAATTAAAGAGAAGACCTCATGTTACAGACCAATTGACATTCATCTGGGAAGCGTTAAATGCACCATAGATTTAACCAACACAATCCCTCAATTTTCAAGCCTTTTGAATTAATAGAAAGATACAGGATGTCTGTTTCAAAATTTTTGTTATTACATGAATTTCATTGGAAAAAGTATGTGAGTGTCCCAGAAGACTAGTTATTGATTTTAAACTTTTATCTCTTTGAGAAAGCAGCTTACTAGCATTTCCCAGTTTATCAGCATTCAGGGCACTTTTATAAACATATTCAAATCCACAGATAATCTGCCCAGAACGTGCTGCACCCTCCACACACAAGCCTGGCTTGGTCACTGTAGAGCCCTCAGCCTGTGGCACTACCAGCAGCAGACACAAAGTGCTTAGTGAGTTAATACTGCTCCAAGCAGCACTAACTTCCATGGGCTTTTTTAAGTTATATGGAGCAAAACATGCCACACACACCAGCAGAGCCAAGACTAGGCAACAGAATTTCTCGGCTCTTGCCATGAGCTCAGTCTTTGAGCCCTGTCTGGATTGCTGAATTGCAAACACCAACTACATATAAAGTAGCATTTGTAGAGATATGGCATGTGTCTATTCTAAAATACATAAATATCCTACATATTCTAAAATACATACAAGGACCCTGATTTCCATCCACGCCAACATACAGACCTGAAGTGACAGAGGAATCAGAACACAGCTCTTTTCACATAAAATTGAACACCACAAGAAAAGGATTTATAATTTTGAGGAAAAAAGCTGTTAGTGAACACCAGTCAGTCGTCTTCAAGCCACTATTTTGCTGTATAAAAAGAAAGCTAAAAATTATCACAGAATGAGTAAAATGTCCTGTGTTGTATAATCATATAGGCTGGAACTCATTTTAGTATAATGCAGTCCTTTGCATTTACTTACTTCTGTGGCTTCTGATCCTTTTTTATCTCCTGGTTTAGAAGATGCTCCACTTTTCTTATCACCCTGCTGCAAGAATTTAATAAAAAAAAAGTAAAATTAATAACTCAGTCTTCTACTACATCTTAGAGAGGAAATCTCAAATGCCTTAATGATAGTACATGTACTGACCCCATCATTCACTGTAATGAAACTCAAAAGAGTGAAGCATGACAAGTAATGATTATTTGCCTTTTAAAACTGTTGCTCATATCCTTTCCAAGTAGGTGTGCGTGTGATGTGTGCAGTCATTAGGTTTTTCTCCTAATGATATATGTCAGGTCAGCTTACGTGCTACTCTGGAGTTGAGCCATTGTGGCACTGTATAGAGCCCTGCAAATCCATGGATATCCACATTATATCTGCATCCATGGATACAAATAGTCTGCGGATATCCATGTTCTTGTGGATGCCGTTCGGATATGGATCCACATATTTGTATCTGTGCAGGGCTTTAGCACTGTATAAAGGTCCTGCCCAACCCACCACCTATTTGATTCCTTCTTGCCAGCTGCCTTCAATAGAGAGGAAGGCAAGTGGGTCTTGGAATAGACATCAGCAACACATCTCAAAGAACAACAGTTACAAAGGGTAGGTAACCATTTTTGCTTCTTGAAGTGTTTATTCATGTGGATTTCAAGTAGGTGACTCCCAAGTGGACCAAAGGAGAAGGTCAGAGTTCACAGAATTGCTGATTGAAGCACTGCTCTGCTGAATGTTTCATTGTCCCTGGCTCATTGGGTGATGACCTAGTGTAGGGACATGCACCAGGAATGTGCCAAGGAAGCCTGAGCCCTTGTGAAGTTCACTGTTGCTGCTGTGGTAAAAAGCCTTTGCCAGGTTTTAGCAGGACCTAAAGCAGGACATGATCCATGATGAAATCCTGTGGAATGACACTAGGAGATCTTGCATTCTCTGCTTTTGGGACAAAAAGTAGATTTGGCTTACAGAATGATCTTGTCCTGTCGGTGTAGAATGCCAATGCCTGCCTGACATCTAAAAAAAAATGGAGGTTTCATTCCCTGCTGTAGGCATGTGGTCTAAGACAGTGGTTCTCAACCACTGTGTTAGGACACATTCTTGTGTCACCACACAGCAGTGTGTCACAGAGAGCCAGGGAGATGGCTGGTTTGGCCTGGGATGGGTGGGTTTATGTGTCCTGTAGGATCCCACTATGCTGCCAAATGTGTCATAACCTAGGAGAAAGTTGTTCTGGCTTGTTTGAAATTGGGATACAACCTGAGAAAGGAAGGCTGAATGACAACAACTGGACCTTGTCCTTATAGAATACCATGTATGGGGGGCGGTTCAGGGCCTCAAACCCAGACACCTTCTTTGCTGAGGCTATCACAACCACAAGAGGTAAAGGAGCAAGCATGTTGCTAAGGACATGAAGAAAAAAAAAAAAAAAAAAAAAAAAAAAAAAAAAGAGAGAGGCCCCACAAGCCTGGGAAGCATTAGACTGAGGTCCCAGACCAGCACTGGATAGCAAACTTGGAGGTAAAACCTATCCAGGTCCTTGAGACAACAAAATTACCATTGGACTGGCAAAGACAGATCAACCATCTACTCCCAGGATGGAATGCAGAAATCACTAGTAAGTGTACTTTTTGGGAGGACACCACCATGTCTAGCTGCTTCAGGTACAGCAGATAGTCGAAGAAGGGGGTACCGATGCTTGCAGTAGAGAGGTGCCCTTCTGCATTGTCCACACCAAGAATCTCTTTCACTTGGCTAAGCATAAGCAGTGAGAGTCCTGCGGCACCTTACAGACTAACAGATTTCTTCGGGCATAAGCTTTTATGGGCTCCAACCCACTTCATCATATGCATGAAGTGGAAACTATAGTTGAAAGATATAGATACACACACACACACACACACACACACACACACACACACACACAGAGCCAATGAGAGGGGATATATGAAACGTATGAGGGAACTATGGATGGACAAACGACCTACATCCAAACTAACCAAGAAACAGCTAGTTACCCAATGCTTCAACATAGTAAAGAGGAAGCTGCTCTCAACTTGAGATAGACCAACTCCACATCACATCCCAGACTCAAGAAGACGACCCAGAAGAACAAATAGATATGCAGCCAACACCTGAAGCTGGAACTTCACTGCCACCCCCTCCATTACAGAGCACAGCAGCTGATATGAGGCATAAGATCATGGATAAACTAGCCACAGTCAACCCTTGAGACTGATTACCAAGGCTTGTTGGAGAAGTACCATCAGATAGTATGCTAGAAGACGCCAATAGAGCCCTAATGACAATTCCTACTACCACCATAACTCAAACCAATGAGCTGGTATACGCTACAGCCTCTGTAATGCTAGAGATGCTTGGCTACACAATCAAAAAGAACAGCAGTACATAACACCCCCACCCCCCAAAAATGAGGTTGGAGGATAAGATCAAGGCAACTCAGAGAGAAGTTAGTCACCTGGTGGAACTACCGAAGGGTTTAGAGATATTAAGGATAAGATTTGGCTACTGAAAAACTACAAGGGCCTGACTCCATCTGAAGCCCTAGAGACTGCTAAACAAAGGCTCACAGCACTGGCTACCAGGCTTCAGAGATACACTAGAGCAGCAGAGGCCAAAAAGATAAATGCCCTGTTCTCCAAAGAACCATCCAAGGTGTACTCCCAACTGCAGTGCAACAACACAATAACAGCAGAGCCACCAACAGCAGAAACTGAACAGTACTGGAAGAACATCTGGGAGAAAGAAGACTCATAACACCAGTGCAAAGTGGCTGCAGGACCTGAGCACAGACCACAGCAGTCTCCCAGAACAGGAACCAGTCACCATCACAGTAGCAGACATCCAACAGCGGGTCAAGAACATGAAGAGCTGGACAGCACCTGGCCCGGACATGATCCACACCTACTGGCTAAAGAAACTAACAGCAG